>JZKD02S1818168.1:200382-213903 GCA_000966675.3 Picea glauca | reverse complement strand
TATCTCACAGTGATAGTTTGAAAATGGTTCCATCATTCTACTTCTACTTTAGGGTGGTATGACGAGGCAAGGACAAGTGGTTGTAGCCACCTTCTGGTTGTATTCGGAGAACATTGCAGGTTGTAGCCTCCTTCTGGTTGTATCCAGAGAATTGGGGAGTTGGAGCCTTCCTTAGGTTGTAGTTTGAGAAACTAGGGGGTTGGACCCTCATTCCAGTTGCAACTTGAAAACAAAGGAATTTGGTGCTTCCAATGAATGTAATTCTTCAAGATATATAAGAAAAAGTGTTCTGTGGTTTTCTCCCAATTTGGGTTTCCACGTAAAACACTGGTGTACTGTGTATATGTGTGATTGTTTATTTCTTACTACTCATTATTGGATAATAATTCTACATTGATATAACATTTCAAGAGAAAGGATTATGATTACGCTATTACTGATTCACCCCCCATCTTAGTAATCCAACATGTATGACATCTGTACAACATGCCACTTTTGGTTCCTTTAAAAGACGCTGGAGAAAAACCCATATGAACACTTTCACTGAATTGATTTCTCTCAAGGACACCGTTTATCTATGGAAACATTAAAGTTTCACCAGCCAACTTCATCTTCAAAACAAAGATTAGCCATTGAAAATCTTTTCTTTGATTTTTTTTTTTTTTGAAAATACCTTTTGACAATCGATATACTATAGGAGATAACAAATTATTCCCTATATTTTGACACTAAAGATTAATAAAAATTATAAAAAGCTTTATTAATGACCATGCTATCACCTAGAAATGAAATGAATGGATTGTGCTATTTCAGGCGATAAAATTAGCTTCAGCTAATCCTCTGCTAAATAGAAAATTGTATGTAGTTTATTGTAGTTTGCCTGCTTATTCAACAAAAACTGAACTAGAAGGATCTACTTGCTCATAAATAGATTATTCTTCTATCTATCCCTTCACTAACCAATTGTATTGCCTCTTATCAAGTGAAGTCATGCTTCTAATGAAGCCATGTCAGAAATTGATTTATTGAACTTGTTCTTGACTTTGACCCCAAAAATATAAGAATCCATAACAAGCAGAAATGAAATTGGAAAAGATGACATAACTGTCCTTCTCCTGAAAAAAATATTTTGATATTTAAGTTGCTCATAATCTCCAAATAATATGTAATAGGGTCATCAAATCCACAAAGAAATACCTCTACCTGTTGCTGACCCAACTGAGAACTGAAAAGTTATTGTTGCTGCTGGTACTGCTGGCTGCTTTTACTGATCTCAGTGTTGAATGTGGATTGCTCAGTGTTTGTTGCAGAAAAATGTATGATCAACTGATGATCTAAACTTTTTTGTTCCCTTTCAACGTTTTCTTGTGATTTGAATTTCTCACTATGATGTGTTGGCCTATTGCAGTCGACAATTTCTGAGAGAGAAGAAGTAATATTTTTTTGATCTTCTATATCACTGCCTTCTTCCTCATCAACAACCTTTATATCAGAATATGAAACAAAGGGTTCAAAAGGAAGATAGTCCTCTTGATATTCCTTATGAAGATAAGATGATTTCTGCAAATTATGTTCCTCATGATCGTTGCAACTTCCTTCCATCTGCCAATCTGAAAAATGAAGACTGTCTTTATTGATTTCTATTGGCTTTTGACCAAAGGACAACTTCTCATCTTCACAAATATTTAAATCTTCTTCTTTAGAATACTGATCACAAGAGGATAACATAACAGGGTTTACATGATATGGATTGGGATCAGCTAAGAAAATATAATTGCCTATGTAATCATTAGTTATCATAGGCTCAATTTGGTTTGTAAACTGATTATAAAATTCAGATTCGTACCTGTCTATGGAATACTCTACCAAGATTAAAGAATTCAAATCTGACTCTAAAATAAACTCACATGCTCGCTGCTGTTCTAATTCTGTTTCACACTCATAACCTTCATGCTCAAAATCTGAGCCATACTGACATTATGTTGGCTCAGGTAGATGTGTATTTTCAAAGTCAGCCCACTCTCGGGTCCTCCTAGAATCACATATGTTCTCCTCCACCTCTTGAACATCTTTAAACAATCTCATTAACGATGAATATTTCCTTTCCGACAGGAAAAACACAAGCTTTGAATACTGAGCCATAACATAGTATACCATGGCAACAATATTTGTGGGCCGGATCTCCAGAGGTATGTCAAAATATATCCTGTAGAACCTTCTGTTGAAGACAGACAAAGCTTCGTCTTGCTCTCTCTTTAAATCATAAAAATCAGCGAGGTATGAATCCAATGATTTGTTCTTACCCCAATGCTTGGAAAAAGCATTAGAGAATTTGATCCAAGAGCCAATGGAGTCATCTCTTAGACCCTTAAATCATATTGCGGCAACTTTGATCAACGACTTAGAGAAAAATCTCTTGATCACATCTTCATGAATAATCTCGAACCGATCAATAAAATCCTCAAAGGATTCCAAGTGCCTCTCAGCTGAAATTGGGTTCTCTCCAGAAAATCGAGGAAGATATTCAAAATAGTCAAGGGGGTAAGGATGAAGGAAATAGGGCAGCCTCAAAGGCTTGGACATAATCATCCTGATTTTAATTTGAAAGGAAGTGGGTTGATCATGAAATTTAATAGGTTGATGAGAAAGTTTATCAATAATGTGAAAATGTGATGAAATCTGAGAGGGTTTGGAATCAATTCCAACATTCACAAAGTCAGAAGGGTTATTGGATTCAAGAGGGAATGAAATTCATAACTTATCTTTGTGAACGTGCTGAGGTAAATCTACTGAATCTACTTTTGTAGTACAAGCAGGCTGCAAGTTTTCTTTTTTTAAGGTTGGGTATATACAGGAAGAATGATGATTTTTTGAATATACAAAACAGAAAATGATTCTTTTTACATGCGAAGGGAAAAGTATGAAAGAGGTGATAAATAAATAAAACAGTTCATGAAGCAAACTAATGAACCGATACCTGGGATTGAAATTTAACCTTTTCATCTTCTGTCAATTGGATCCTCCCCAGTGGNAAAGGGTTCAAAAGGAAGATAGTCCTCTTGATATTCCTTATGAAGATAAGATGATTTCTGCAAATTATGTTCCTCATGATCGTTGCAACTTCCTTCCATCTGCCAATCTGAAAACTGAAGACTGTCTTTATTGATTTCTATTGGCTTTTGACCAAAGGACAACTTCTCATCTTCACAAATATTTAAATCTTCTTCTTTAGAATAATGATCACAAGAGGATAACATAACAGGGTTTACATGATATGGATTGGGATCAGCTAAGAAAATATAATTGCCTATGTAATCATTAGTTATCATAGGCTCAATTTGGTTTGTAAACTGATTATAAAATTCAGATTCGTACCTGTCTATGGAATACTCTACCAAGATTAAAGAATTCAAATCTGACTCTAAAATAAACTCACATGCTCGCTGTTGTTCTAATTCTGTTTCACAATCATAACCTTCATGCTCAAAATCTGAGCCATACTGACATTATGTTGGCTCAGGTAGATGTGTATTTTCAAAGTCAGCCCACTCTCGGGTCCTCCTAGAATCACAGATGTTCTCCTCCACCTCTTGAACATCTTTAAACAATCTCATTAACGATGAATATTTTCTTTCCGACAGGAAAAACACAAGCTTTGAATACTGAGCCATAACATAGTATACCATGGCAACAATCTTTGTGGGCCGGATCTCCAAAGGTATGTCAAAATATATCCTGTAGAACCTTCTGTTGAAGACAGACAAAGCTTCGTCTTGCTCTCTCTTTAAATCATAAAAATCAGCGAGGTATGAATCCAATGATTTGTTCTTACCCCAATGCTTGGAAAAAGCATTAGAGAATTTGATCCAAGAGCCAATGGAGTCATCTCTTAGACCCTTAAATCATATTGCGGCAACTTTGATCAACGACTTAGAGAAAAATCTCTTGATCACATCTTCATGAATAATCTCGAACCGATCAATAAAATCCTCAAAGGATTCCAAGTGCCTCTCAGCTGAAATTGGGTTCTCTCCAGAAAATCGAGGAAGATATTCAAAATAGTCAAGGGGGTAAGGATGAAGGAAATAGGGCAGCCTCAAAGGCTTGGACATAATCATCCTGATTTTAATTTGAAAGGAAGTGGGTTGATCATGAAATTTAATAGGTTGATGAGAAAGTTTATCAATAATGTGAAAATGTGATGAAATCTGAGAGGGTTTGGAATCAATTCCAACATTCACAAAGTCAGAAGGGTTATTGGATTCAAGAGGGAATGAAATTCATAACTTATCTTTGTGAACGTGCTGAGGTAAATCTACTGAATCTACTTTTGTAGTACAAGCAGGCTGCAAGTTTTCTTTTTTTAAGGTTGGGTATATACAGGAAGAATGATGATTTTTTGAATATACAAAACAGAAAATGATTCTTTTTACATGCGAAGGGAAAAGTATGAAAGAGGTGATAAATAAATAAAACAGTTCATGAAGCAAACTAATGAACCGATACCTGGGATTGAAATTTAACCTTTTCATCTTCTGTCAATTGGATCCTCCCCAGTGGCTTTTTAATCGTGGATTCGCCAAAAAAATTATGAACGGAGTCGCCACTGGATCCGTCCTTCATGGAGTCACCAGATAAATGATTATGACCAATATAATGTCCAAGATTTGTATATCATCAAAGTTGGATCTATGTTGTCTCCCAAGGAATCTGAGCTTCAATCTCCTCTCCCTGACAATGACGCTAATTTTTTATCACTCCAAGAAACTCTTTGTAGTTGTGGGTCAAAGATGCTTGGTAACTTAAAGTAAACTTGTTTTTGTATTTTGTATGTGTGGATCAATGGGTTGAATCAATTATAGTATGGTATTCAGACAGTCAAAATGAGAATCAAATGAACCAATGCTCTCAAGGATCAATAATTAGATGATAACTTTTAAAGTGGGTGAGAAAACAATGCTTATAAACCAAATACAAATGTAGGGTTTAATAAACAATGATAAGAAACTATTAATCAAGTTATGAGCTAACCAATGAGATGACAGTCATTCTGCAACTAAAACAACTTAAATAAAAGTACAGAAGGAAAGGTGAGAATCTGACATCAATAGAGAGAGAAAACTGTGATTTGTATTATCATATGGAAGGTCTATTTATAGTATAGTATTTTTTCTATCCAAAATTGAACCCCCTCTTCTATCAAATGATAGGTATTTATATCTTTTACAACAGATCTCAAATCCTATAAACATGGATCTGAATTTCTAAATATGGAAGGAGAGTACAAAACTTAATACAATAAAATAACCTAATATTTAACCAAATAGATTTAATCTGATCATTACAAGTTGAAATTGACAGCTAAARCATTATTTGGCAGTCTGTAGGTGAAAATCACAGATTCATAAATTTGTCTTTGATGACTGGGCGATTTCTGTCAAGAGAAATCATACCATTTRGTGTTATTTCCTTACCATATGTCTTTAAAACTTAATGAGAAAGATATTCTAGCTTCTCCTAATTATTATCCATCATTTAACACCTTTCCCACGTGTTCARAAATTAAAAAATCATGATCTRGGAAGAAAGAAGACRTTTYTGGACTCTTCTGTGCTTTCACCAGCTCTTTTGTCATGAATCCACCCCTTTATCTGGTGAAAAGGAAATCTTTCAATGGCTAACTAGCAGATTTCAAAACCAATGAGCTGGTGAAAGCGCAAATTTTTTAATGAAAATTGCCTTGGGAAAAATCAAAGTTCTGAGCCGTGGAGAGTTTGTTTTACATGCTTGAATAGACGATTGACATACAAAAATACTAAGATTTCCAATGGTACTTTCAGATATGTTTTTAGAGATTGGGAAGGTAGTCAAAATTCCTCCACAATATGAGGCATCATTTTTCAAACAAATTTCAGAATGAATTATTTGATCGCTAACAGGGACAAAGACTAATAACATTTGCATATGAAGGAATAATTGGATAAGTCTTAAATATTAATCTATGCATACAAATATTCTCACCATCTCAGAACAATTCATTAAAAGAGAACAAGAGTAATTGTAAATGACTATCTACTCAAAATAGAAAAGTCTACTTATGCAAAAGACAACTCTTACAATGCTTCAGAAAAGCCAATATTTTACTCGAAGAAGTTCATAGTAAAAGACTACAAGGAATAACATCAATTCTCTCTCTGTCAAATTGGCCTCGAGGGATTCTCAGTATTATCTTCAGAAAAATAGTTCTGCAAAATTACAAGGTTGAAGAGCCCCTTCAAAAATGGTTCCATGTGGTTTATATAACTTCTCAGAGTAATTGCTTAATGTGACTTCTTGTATTCCCCAAGAAGAAATTAGAAAACTTTGAACTATCCCTAATTCCATTTTCTAATTGATATAATAAGTATAGGAAATAATGATGGATGAAAATTTGAATTTTAGTTTGTGCCCTACCCTTTGTCCTTGTCTTTAATGTAGGCTTCCCATGCCTCCTGATAACTTGAAATGGAAATAATCATGTTGTACAGTAGGGACTCTCCAAAAACCTCATGGGATACTGAGTGTTGAGATAGAGTAACGATGTCCCTTATGAGACTTACATTAAAGATTGTATCATATTCTGTGTTTGGGCAGGTCTCATAAGGCGATTATCCATCTTGACATTGGATATTTTGAGTAGTGTCCTCGTGTCTTTCTCTCGTTTTTTTTTCATATTTTCCTCGATATCTGTGAAAACTTGTTCTTCTAACTTCAACTAGCCTAAATATTCAATTCGAGGAAAATGGCCCTTACAACCCAGTATAAAGGTAGCTTTGTGGGGTTTGGCACATGTCGCAAGTGAAGCTTTCAACTCCTTTTGTAGCTTCTCACTTGCTTGTTGAAAATTATCAAGAGTGACATAATTTACGTCTCCTTCCCAATTGGTCATCTAGGGAAAATATTCTATAGAATTTGGATTGTCAGAGGCCCAATGTTTTATTTCATCTAGACCAACCCTGATACCGATGAATTCTCTATTCTTATCTTGGAATCTATCTAATACCTTCTTGATTTGAGCAGTTTTTTCTAGAAGAATTGTAGTCCTGGGTGCATGTCATTGGCCAAATTATGGAGTTCATTTCTTATTGATTCAAGACACTTTCTGAACTCCTAGATGTTAGTTCGATCACCTTTGTAAAACTGTAACTCTTCCTCTAGTGTCCTTATCCTTTCTTTCACCTCTTCCAATTCTTGCAATACGTTCTTCAATTTTTTCTCAAAGGCTTGAGTGAATTCCATACTAGTTGAAACTATGGCTAGAGGATCATGTTGGATGTTCTTGACCATTTCTATCTCAGTCAACATTGATAGAGGGGCTAGCATAGTTATTGATAATTTCTTCACATTTTGTTTTAAGATTCTACTCGAGTCCTTGTCGAATATGAAGGAGCTTAGGTCTGCTACTTTTCTAGATTTTGATGGCATGAAAGTTCCCAACCCCAACTCACCAACATAGAAGTGTCCTCTAGTGAATGGGATCTCCATAGATGACCCTGGGACATATATGTCCATAGGATCTTGGGCTTTCTCCTCCTCTTGCTTCCTTTTCGTTTCTACTTTCTTCCTTCTTACTTCGTGCTTCTGCTTCAGTTGCTTCTTTTGCTTTTGCTCCTACTTTTTATTCTGGTTCAACTTTCATTGCCTCTTCTTGTCTTTTGTTCTTAGCTTATTCTTCCTTTATTTTCTTTTTTTCCTCTTTTGTTTCTGCTTCAACAACTTATGATTTTTATCTCATTTTCTTCTCTTCTTCCCGTTCTTTACTCTTTTGTTTTTATTCTTTTCTTTTATGTTTAGTTGCTACCCTGACTGCCTCTTCTTCCTTCTTATTTTTCTCCACCATGACTTTCAACTAAATTTCCTCTTATTTCCTATTCTCTTGTGCTTCTCTGGATCTCTTTTTTTCCTTTATTCTTCACTTATGTTGGGAGCATATTCCTCTTCTGAAATTTACATCATCATAATTTTTTCCTTGTGATGGATTTCCTCTTCTTCCCAGGTTTTTAACTCATAACTTCATCTGTATTTGTATTTATAGTAGTGCATACTGATGACTCCTCAGGGGTCATGTCTACTAAATATTTCCTCTCCAAAGTGGAAAGAAGCCAAGGTGTTCACCTATGCCTAGGATTCTTTGATTTATTTGAATGAGTACAAACCTACCCATAGTGGCAAAGGTGGCCATATTGCTTTCTTGTCTCTCTATAGACATGCATCTATTGCATGTATCAATGTCTGGTAGGAATTTTCCTACAAAAATAGCACATCAGAGAAAAAATTAGGGAGTATATGAAGGGATTTCATGGTCATGTAAACCCTGATATACATTATGTGCTCGAGTAGGTACTAGTCACCTACTCTCCCTATAATGGCTAGAGCTTTATCAGTCATACAGGGTGCCAGAGAGTAGAATAAGAGTTGGTACAGGAAAATTAAAAACTATTCACAGATTTTCTAGTACTCAAAATTATACTTGTGTTCTCAAAACACTTTGTAGTAGATATGAATTGGAGGATCACTCAGATGTCAGGTCCAACCCATCCCTAGGTATGCATGAATCACACACATCATTTCAAGTAGATAAGATGACATGTGGAAACTAGGAAATTTTTCAGGAGCCATGAGTTGGGAGAAAATGATTGCTTCTTTCAACAACGAGGATATAATTTCTACCTAATTGAATAATGACCGTGAGAACGCGACATAAGAAATCATGGGAATCCAAGATATTTTTAATTTCTAAGCGTCTGACTCCCTATAGAGCCTACACACCATGGCCACTGCATATTGATAGGATAGCCTGAGAGCATTTGTAGGGTACTCATTCAAAGTCATGGTTTTGAAATGATTGCTAGGTTTGTACCAGTCCTTTAATAGGTCCCTAGGTTTGTGAGGAAAATTCTTCACAAAATCATCATCCAAGATATTTTAGTATTCTTCTAAATGATAACAAAAAGCGATAGTTGAAGGTTGGAAAGAACCAACTGGTCGACCTTTTGTGCTTATTATGTGTCTTCTTTATAAGTCTCTATGCTTTACTATCCATGAGATATAGTTTTGCATAGGGGAATACTACTGCATGAGTTTCCACCCTATATATCTTAGATTTCTTGGTGGTCATGAAGACCTTGACATCATGATCTTTCTTTGGTAGTTGAGGAAAGTCTAATTATTGAACATTTGATATATCTCCCCCCATTTGGATGTGGTCTCCTTGTCAATGAGGTACTTGGTATCATCATAGACCACCCCTGGTGTATCAATATATTCTTCCTCTTCATTCCTTCATTCTTGGCCATGGGAACCTCTTCAATGGGAGTCTTTTCTGGATTCTGGGATCCTTTTTTAGGTGGAGACATGATTGGACCTATCAATAACAAGTTAAGTCACCAAAAAAATATTTTGACATTAGTTAAAGTGAAATCAAATGATAAGCATAACGAACGTTACATAATCCTTCTATTTCATGTAGAAACAATATTTTTACACTGAGGGAGAATGCCATTGGAGTTATTCGTTGAGAGAAGAATATGCATTAGAATTTTATAGTGCTTCTATGGAATTGGCATGAATATGGCTTCTTTGCTGATAAAGGTTATATTGATGGTGAAACCATCTT
Source organism: Picea glauca (assembly GCA_000966675.3). NCBI lineage: Eukaryota > Viridiplantae > Streptophyta > Pinopsida > Pinales > Pinaceae > Picea > Picea glauca. The sequence goes on along the minus strand of JZKD02S1818168.1, from coordinate 204,248 downwards.
CTTGTCAATGCTACAACTTTCTTGCTTAAGCACCAACTCACATACAAATCTAAACACTCTATTTCAAACACCTACTCTTCCATCCTTTTAAGGAAAAACATGGCTTAAGGGGAAGATTATGAGGAGAAGAGATTTCCTAATCCTTCAAGGGCATGGGGATTCTTGAATTAGGTATAGAGATGGGGGGATGCCGAGAAGTTTGGATATGAAGTTATGGCATGGGAGAGAACTTAGCCCATAAAGACTCAACTAAGCCCTATATTCACTAGAAAGGTGCATGCATATGTTCTAGTGATTTTTCCACCCCCATTTACTGTATATATCGTTTTTGTGCTATTTCCAAAAAAAAAAATTAATATCCATGGGAGGGAAAGAGAGAATGGTTAAGGGTGAGCTGATCGGATTTTTCTTCCTTTTAAAGACCGGTCGTATCTGCGAATAGAATGGTGGGCTCCCTATTGTATCGATGCCTAAATGTTATTCTTCCTTCGTTGTATCGACTGTGAGAAGTTATTCTCGTGTGGGTGTATTGGAGGGTGAAAGCAATTTTCGTGCCAGTGTATCGGAGGGTGAAAGTGATTTTTCGTGTTGACGTATCGAAGGGTGATAGAAATTTTTCCTTCGATGAACTGGCATGTGAATGAGCCTTAATTTCCAGTGGATGAACTCTAGTGTATTGACGTCAGAAATAAAAATTGGGCTTTGGTGTATCAATAAGAAAAATAAGATCAAGTTTCAGTGTATTGGCGCCAAAAAGAAGACGGGATTCTGTTATTTCAGAGAAAAAAATGAAATCTACCTCCGATGTATCAGAGCCAGATGGAAGATTGGATCTGATTGGGTCTAAAGGGAAAAAAAAAGGGCTGAATTGTTTTTGAGTGGGAGCGTCTGAGTGTATCGACAAAGATAGGGGATTTCCGCCAATAAAGGATGTATCAACGGTGATGGATTATTCTCCTCCGTTGTATCAACGATGGAAGTCTTTCTTTAGCTGACATAGTGTGTATCTATGAACCAAGGGGAAAATGAATTTATTCAGTGATGGATTCTGAGAGAGGCGAAAGAAAGAGAGAAGGAATTTAAACGCGCAAGGAAAAATTATAATTCCTTCTAAGGACAAGAAGCTTGCAAAACAATGAGGAGGATTCCTATTTCTTGACTAAAAAATAATGGCTTTAGAGATGAAGTGAAGAAAGTAAAGGGAAGGTGTTGTTGTCGACACAACAATTGGCGACACACTAGGAGAATTCATGAATCTCTGTATCAAATATCTGGACAAAACTTACTTTGAGAATCAATAACATCGTTATAAGAAGGTGTTAGTATGTCCCACTGACTTGAAGTTTGTGACAAAACAAGTAAAGAATTATACCTAGCTTGAACAAGTTCCTGGTCATGCTAAGATCTAATCACACATACATTGATTTTCCTTAGGCTAAGCATCCCAAGAGGAAAATGCAATGTCTTCATGCACTTATGCATTAGGAATGATGAAAATACAATTTGATTATGCATTTCTCCGATGTTGTTCCATTGCCAACGAGCATCCATAGCCTCGAGGGAGTCACCCTGCTATCACAATCCTTGCTCCACTTCCAATGAGTGTCCATAGCCTTGACGAAGATACTTGCATACCCAACATGACTTAAAATTCCTTTCCCCAAGCCTTTACAGCATACTTTTCCTCTTGATTTTTAAAGATAGGTGGATGGGGGCATTTTAGTTTTCCTTTAAAGGCATGCAAGATGACACTTGCTATTGTGAGATATACTAACCTAATTATAGATGAGTTATCTTCGTGTACAACATTCCTAGAGGACTGTATATGCCTCTTGGTGCTAGCATGATCTATTATCTTTCTCATGAAATACGATTTATGTCGTTGAGTGTGACTAGTTGCTTATTCTTGAACAAGTAGAGGACATGTATGATTATCCATTTCTTCAATTGTGTTCCTCTACAGGTTCTAACCCTAATTATTGCATGCTAATGGCTTAAGAAGCATAGTGCAGTGTGTCTTGTATTCATATCAGAATAGGATTTCCAGACCTCTAAACTCTTGTAGGTCACACTTGCAATGAGGATCAATGCCACCAATAAGATTTTGTTTCTGATAAACTTGAGTGAGCAAGGGCCTTGATAGAGATAAACATAATGAAAATCAAAAGCATGATGAAAGGGAAAGAAAACAAACAAATCAAAGCAGAAAAAACAATCTAAAAAGATAAGAAACAAAGGGATGCTTGTCTCCTCTTATTTATGTATAGGGTAGCTTCCTAAATAAGTCTAGCTGAAATATCTTTTCAGAAATTGGCCATTGACAAGATGGAGGTCTACATATCCTTCAAGGTTCTACAAAATATATGTTCCTAGGCCAATATTTTCTTGAACCATGAAAGGACCTAACCACATCTGTTGAAATTTGGAATATTTCCCTTTATCTTTATGTGGTTTATTCCACTTTAGAATCAAATCACTGATATGAAAAATCCTTTCACCAATTGATTTCTTGTCAAACCATCATTTTATTGTCTATTGGTGTGCATCAAAATTTGTCTTGGCCTTAGCTCTATTCTCCTCCAGTTTAATTAAAGTGTTTATTCTTTTTTGAATGGTAGGGCAACTTCGCCTGTGTGATTGCTAGGTGAGTTGAAGAGAAGACAATAAAATGTTTTGGGGAAGGATGGTTTCTTTCCCTTAAGTGAGGAACTATGGAGATGTTCCTATGGAGGATTTTTGGGTGACCTCGTCTTCCCATAGAGACTTTGGTAGAGCATTATTCCAGTTTCTGTATTGGTCAACTATACTTTGCCTTAAGATGCAGATTAAGGTTTTATTGGTAGAATAAGCTAGGCCATTTCTATGGGGGTAGTAGTTAATTGCATAATTCAAGATGATTCCCTTGTATAAATAAAATTCAATCAATTTCATAGAGTAATAATATGTATCATTATAAAAAACAAGAGTGGTTGGTACTCCAAACCTAGTGATGATGTGTTGTTCAAAGAAATTGGTTATCACTTCTTCATTTACCTTTGTTAATGGAAAAAGAAACTCAAATCATAAATGGAAATAACTATTTACATATATGTATAAAACATGGAAAAAGTCAAATTGTATCAACTTTTACTTTTACGGGGATATGGAAAAAGAACAAGAATGTACATATAAAAAATATACATTAGGGATTTAGGAAAAACACACCATGTAAAAATAGTTTACCCATGCAAAACTAATTTTACTCAAGTAAAACTATTTCTAAAGTAAAATTGATTTTTCCCATGTAAAAATAAATACCAAGGGTAATTTTGGGGAAAACGATGAGCAATTTGTAAAAAAACATGTGGTTTTGCAAAACCATGGGAAAATTACAAATGAAAATAAATAAATACATAAAAAAAAGAAAGAAACAAACAAAATTATGAATAAAATAAAACTATACAAATTATATACAAACAATAGAAAAATGAGACCATGTCACATACAACTCATGATTCCATGCTAGTCAGGGTCCCACACTAGTCAGGGTTCCACACCTAGGGAAAAAATAGGAGCAAGGTATAACATGTAGATTTCAAGTAACTGGGTGTCAAGTCGAGTAGGTATTTCGTATGGATATCATGATCACTCAAATTCAGATGCGACAAATGGAAAAATACTAGGGGGTAAAATTATGATATGTCATGCACGACACATTAACATCACAAAGAGTAACTCATATTACAAAAGGAGTTCGATGCTACCCGAGAATATGATACATGTCAATTTATTCAAGGTGAAAATCATGGGGGGAAAACTTGATACGATTGCAAGGAGAGGGAATATGATAGGATCAGGAAATAACTTCTAACGTCAAGCCACAATGC
>JZKD02S1818168.1:151653-167348 GCA_000966675.3 Picea glauca | reverse complement strand
AGACTCTACTTCGCAGGTGTTTCTGAAAGGCTCGATAGTTAGGGTTTTGTTGGTTCACTGTTGAAGCATTTAACCCTAAGTCTACCCCTATGCCAAAACCTATCCCTAGAGAGATTTTCCTTGTAACATAATTGGTGAGCATACTGGGGATTGAATCTTCTTTTCTCGGGGTTTGGAGTGTTTTTCTCCTTAGATTTCTCTCGTACATATTGTGTTTCTTGTCGTATCATTACTTGACAACCTCTGTTCACTCTGGGTTTGAGTATTTCAGCCTTCTCCTTAGCCTAGCTTTGTTTTTGACACATATATGTGGGTTTTTGCTTGACAGTCACGTATATATGCATGTTGTCCTTCTGCAATCTATGTACATACACGCTTTTCCCTTGAACAATCACGTACATCAAAATTTGTTTCTTATTTGCTGGGTTTGGTGGTTGTTGGGTAGGTTTTGATATTTGTTGAGTCTTATTAGGTCTCTAGAGTGACTGTTAATTGTCTGTGGGATGGCACTAAACCTATCTTTGGTTGAATTTTCGGGCGATGCCTTTCTCGTCATCTTTTAGTTTTGATTGTCCTTGTACATTCGGCTGGGTGTTTTTCTCCTTGGTATCCTACTTGAGTTGTCTCTTTCTATACACAATAGAGTCTTTATATATCAAGATATTGTTCAGTCCATGCATTTTCATTTTTCTTATATTGAAAATACAAAAATATTAGGCAGTTTACATTGATTGGCATTTTGATCTTTTGAGTCTTTATCATTTATCTTAGTGCATGTAAAGAAATATTTCATTTTTATTCAGAATTGCATAATTGAATTGAAAGTTGCATTTTTAGGAGGCATATCATTCATTGGAAATTGAAGTTAGGACTTTGCATTGTTTTCATATTCATTTAATTTACTTGTTGAGTCATAACATCACTAGTTTCATGACCGCACCTTTTGAGTAAGCATGGCCATTAAAATTAACGCTATAATTTAAAATTTATTAGTAATGATTTTATTTTCTAGGGTGCACAAACTAACTTAGGATTTAGTGCCTTGGAATAGGATTTTGTGCGTAAACGTCTCCAAGGCTATTAAATAAAAATATGTGTCTCACTAAGGGAGTGGAGAAATTCATTGTATAATCATTAATATCAGGATCCTCTGCTTACATCGGAGTTAAATATGAGGTCGCATGAAATAGGTTGAAGGGATATCCCTCTGATACCTTCCTTGTGTCAGAGATATTTATGGGGATCTATTCGTATCTAGGGATATTTCTAGTGCCCTTACCTTCGTGAGAGGTGGTGCTTTCAAGGTTTTGGGATTTTCTACCTTGCCCATATGGTAGAACTGACTTATGACTTTTTGCCTGCGCATCGGTTATATTGTGGTTTATTAGTTGGTTGACTTAGGTACCACATAGGTTACTTGCAAGGTTTTTTATGTAGGTAACCTGGGTTAGATAAGGGTCATACAACACACAACCTTTATGGAGGATTACCACTCTGGGAGGATATGGTCGACTAGTTGTTAAGCTCACGAGGGCCCTTATAATTGATTCTAATACCTCCGATCTTTAGCAGGGAGTCTCAGGCCCCTCTTGGGCAAGGTATACCTACTTTAGGGAGGGAGGCCCCTTTAAACCACTTTATCCTATTTGCATGCTTATTGGCCTTTCGATTATTTTTCGGTGTGCTCTTTGATATTTTAGTAGACCTTTGAGATTTTATACCATGCATTGAGTTTTCATTATCATGGATAATGGAGTTCCTTTGGCTCCCTCATTTACTACTACCTCCCCCATGAAATTCACACATTTCATGGGGACGAATCTATTCGCTGTTCATAATGGTATGCATAATTATGATGTTCAGTCTATGCCTTGGGTCTCTAATCATTTTTTTGTTGATATGTCAAACATGCCTTTACCCTTTCCATCCTCTCCCTGACCCACTTATATGAATCCTAGCATTGGATCTGGTGGCACCATGTCCCCTCCGTCTACATCTCCATTTGATAGGAGTCATGTCCATCAACCAACACTCACTGTGGGATGTTGGAACCTCCCCTCTTACGGATCCATTCCTAGCTATGGTTTTTTAGGAGCTAGTACTCAGATGGGTGGTTATCCTACTTATTACACCTTGTCCGTGTATCCTTTGTCTGCCATGCCAATTCCTAAAAACACTTTTCCTATGGAGGGTCCACATGTATCCCCAGGTATTTCATACGGGGGGAGCCAGTTTTATGGTTTGATCTACCCTCTTCACAGAACCCCTTCACATGGGGGTAACATATATCCACACTGGAGTAATCCTTATCATACTTTTGTCTCTTTGCAAACATTTTCTTCAATGATGATACTCGTACAAACCTCTATGGATCAACTAGGTGGAGGATACTACCTTGTCAGATAGGGACCGAGTGTAAACCAATATCCTTCCTGGTCTATTAAAACCAATCTTTCCCCAAAACTTTGTATCAAATTCCACAAACCACCACCACCAGCCTAGTCACTACCAATCATACTAAATCTTCATCACTAACCACTGTTAATCATGTTGGGGATTGGTCAAAAACCTCTGCAAGTCATGATTAAAACCCACAACCAGCTGCTGCTACTCATGTTGGGGGCATCACTCCAGTCGGCATACATCATATCGATATCACATCTCCAACCTATGTACATCATGTGGGAGATGACTCTCCAACCTCTACCGGTCACGCTGACAGCATGTCACCAACCCTTGTAAATGACATTGGGGAAATCCACATGATTGAGAAGCATAGACGTGTCAGACATAAGCCCAGATTCATTTGCAAGACTTATGAAGGAAATCACCTTACTCATTTGTGGCCTACTACTGTTGGGATGCCAGAAGCGTGGGGCTCACCTAAGGGCCATTCGGGTTCTGAGATGTCTGTGTTTCCCCCCCACCCTATTTCTCCTTTGATTGACACAACATTCATACCGATGCAATCCTCTCTTGACCACACCGTCATTATCGAGGGTTATGTGTCTCCTATCCCCGTTGTCACACATCATATTCAACCCAGAGTTGAAGAATTGGTCATACCGACACAATTTTCGTTCAATACAACCCTCTCCTTGGATGGTGATGCGTTCTTCAACCATGTCATTAGCATTTATTATATTGTGCCTTCTGAACAAGAGAGAGTTTTACTCTCCTCAAGTACTCCCTCTTCAAGTCCTGGAGACATTCCCTTTTATTGGGATGGTCTTGTGGGGTATCCAATTCCTCCTCCCCTGTCCTTTCGAGTAAGGGACATTATCTGATATATCATGGAGAAGGTAACATCTGCTCACACTTTATCATCCTTGACTTGGAGAGATTTGGGTTTTCCCAATATTGTTTTGGATATTAGTAAGATACTATCATTTCACAGAAGTCCAACATGGGAGCCTTGGCCTCCCCCCTGACATTCTACCTAGAAACCTCTCAACAAGTTTGATTTAAGCTCTTTTTCGACTCATCTAAAAAATGAAAAGAGATTAAATCAGACTCGTTAATTGGACTTGAAAGTTCATGAGTCTTAGTTAATCTCTTTTTCGACTCATTTTCAAAACGTGAAAAGATTGTCAAGTGAATTTGTCCCTTTCACAGTTGTTAATTGGACTTGAAAGGTCGTGAGTCTTAGTTAAGCTCTTTTCTGACTTGTTTTCAAAAAGAAAAAAGATTGTCGAGTGTTCTTGTGTCTTTCACACTTGTAAGTTGGATTCAAAAGGAAATCTATTTGGTACAAGTTTATCCCTTTTTCAAACCAAGTAGACTAAGATTATGATAAGGGATATTTTTAGGCGTTAAGTTCTGATTGCATCTCATTCCATTGCTTGTAGTATTGATCCTATAGTCGATTCTCGATTTTCATTATAAATCATTTGCCTCAGTAGTTTTTCATCCTCAACCAAGAAGAGCCTTGTTTATATCCTTCCCAATTTGATACCCTATACCTAGGAGGGAACATTCCATCGAGTGTCCATCTCCCGCATGCACCTCCTTGCATTGAGCATCGGTATGTTCCACAGCTGGAACTAGTTTTTATTACTTGCGACACTCATTTCCTACTCTGTATCATAGAATTCATTTGACTATGAAAAACCAAAACAAATACATTTGGGAAGGGAGTATTATCTCATATTGGGAGCAGTCGTGTCACATTTGAACATAACACAAAGTTATTGAGCCCACTTGTCATCAAAATTTTCGGTTTAGCATGGCCTTAAGAAGCTGATCTCATTACAAATAGTTTTCTCTCCCGACTGGTTACTCTTCCAGTCCCTATGGAGAGTTTTATTGATGCCTCCTACATCTCATAGTTTCATCGTTGAGTATATTATGCTAGAGTCTTCCATATGTCTCATGCCATTGTTCAAAGGATTTCTATCAACCTGTGTCAGCCATTCCTCAGAACTCTTGACCTTGCATGCTGGCCATACCCCCAGTTTGTCTCAGAATCACATGATGTTGTAGTCCTATTATGCACCTTGGTCCTACTTTCCTCATTGGTAGGTAACCTTGAACCCAACAGTCGACATTTCATCATTGTTCGTTTACTGGGTGGTTTCCCTTGTGTTTGATGACAAGATATCTATTCACACATTGGGATTCGTGAAGTGTCTTGAAGGCAATTAGCCTTATTGGCGGTTTCCTCTCCTTTGTCAGTAATTCTCCTCATTGGCTGCTATTCAGAAAGTCTTTTTCGTGTACCGCTTGGAATTGGAACACATGAAATACACACAGGTTCGTTGGTTTGTGAACATGTTATTCATCTAAATTCCTCCAAATAATCAAGCTCCTCCTTTGTACCTCGTTCTGAATGATGAGAGATGCCTTAATGCTCTCCTTTCAATAGGTCTCCTTCCATCGAATTCAGATCATCTATTCTAGAAATGAGACCTAGAGTCTTATGAGTACCTTGAGGCTTGTAGTCATTAGTAGCAAGTTCTCTTGCCATCTATAGTTGGGAATACATCAATGTCTCCTGATCGATGGATTCTTCAAGTGTTCAACCTCGACTCCTTTATTCACACTTGTAAGAATGTGCTCTGTTCCTTGATACCTACTTTCATCATCTATAGTTTGTCTCTTGTTTGTTAATGATATACCTCAATGACCGATAATCAAACAAAGTCTCATTGTGTTCGACCTCATATCCTTTATTTACACTATGTATACTTTCACCTTTGGCGGATTGTATAGAAGACTTGAAGACATCAATATGTGGCTGTATCTTTCCTGAGTTGTTGCTTCCTTTTCATTGGACCAGTACTTGTGTGAATTTAGTGATCATGGGAGATCAGATTGTACTCCATTGTATACATATACCTTGATATTGATTTTGAGATTGGTTCTACTAGGCCTTGTTTGTGATTATGACAACCTTTGGCATGCAACCGCATGTTTATTTTCCTATTCATGGACACGAATAGTTGTTTGGTATATTTTCACATGGATCTACAGTGTAATTCAAATTGGCAGCCATGTATGCAAAGTCAGTACAGATTGTAATGAGAAACTAGTTCTTCCATCTAGTTCCCCATCACTCCACTTCTGTGTTTTTATAATGTATTTCGGCCATCACAGATACTCCTCTGGCCTCATACATTAGGGGGAATCTTTTATAGAAAGATTTTCCTCACCCGATGAAATCTTGCACAAAAGGCCTTTTTCCATTTCCCTATGCATACTTGTCATCCATTTTTGCAAATTCGAGAGATAAAAATACAATTTTTTCCACATATACACACCTTTCCTACTATAAAACATGCACATACGTAGGTTGCACCACTACAACCCATGTACATCTGGAAATGTGCCCAAAAATTGGATAGTAGTGTCGGGTTTACATGTCACAATAGGAGATCAATGATCCTTGGCCTTCCATATAATGGAAATGTTCCAAATCGGCCCTTTAGTTCTAGTTGAAGAATACAAATGGGCCAATTCCGAGCTATGGAAAAGAGGAGAAAGAATTCAACTTTGAGAGAAAAGTTACTATGGAGGAATTATTCACTTCACATTGAGTCTGCATCCCTTTATCCTTTAAGTCTAAACACAGTGTTCAACCTCCAAGCTCTTCCCTTATTGAGTGAGAACTCCATTATCTCTCTTACATGAGATTTCCTTTAGTGGAGGTCCAGTTGGAAGGAACTTAGTTTCTCGTTTCCAAACCATGTCGACACATAAGTCTGTAACTTATTCACTTTTTCTTATTACATCTTAATAGAAATACACTTTTCTCGTCTAATTGATATCTTGAAAATATTTGAGTTATTATTCCATGGGCATATTTGTTATGAATGTTAATGGATTATGCTATTGAATGTTCTAACATCACGTATTATCACCGTATGCTTGTGTTGCTTGGTTTTTGAGGACTAGTTGCAGGTATATTTCTTAAGTGCTCAATGGTGGACTTCATGAAACATCTAGACAAGGTAGGCATTTTATATTGTCTTTCTAGCATATTTGTTTACATAACATACTTGAGAATAGAGTTTATTTCTGCAGTTATTTTCGTCTGTTGTGGTTTTCCCCTAGCCATCGAGAGATTTTCCTCGTAACACATGGTATAATACATATATTTAGGAAAATTTTGGAAGATACTAACATCAACAATATCAACTAAAGGGTTATTTGAAAAAGAAGACTCTCTATTGATAAAAAATAAAGATGAAACAAAAGAGGACATGGTCTCGTATACATCTACTACAACATTTATTTCATCCCATGAAAAAGGGTGATAATACATAGTTGTACTAAGTTCATGGGAAGGGGCCTTATCCTCTCTATCTTCCATATGCACATTACCACCATCAAGTACTTAAAAAGGGGTCGGCCCTATTGAGTTTATTTGAATAAGATAATGGTTGGTTTCCTTTAAGATAAAACCATTAAAGAGATTATGATACCAAAAATAGCAAGTAGAAGAATTAAGAGAATAAAAAGCCTCTCTTGAACAAGAAATATTTCCAAAAGGTGTTTCTTTGAATGGTATTTCCTCTTCCTTAGGCACATTGGTGACTAATTTTGAATCAGTAGGATCTGCATTAGGAATGATTTCACAATAAACAACTACTTCAACAACATTATTTTCCTCTTCCAAGCAAAATGTGGACTGTTGTGCTAAAAGTGTTATGCCTTGTATGATTGTTTCTTATCCTTGAGTGAAATGATCAACATGGTTTTTTTTCTCCCACAAAATATGAGAATATGAAATCTCTTTCAAAATATACTCATGGTTATAAGAGAGGAGACAATCAAAATAATTTTTAGAACAAGAAGGTTCAATAAATGATCCGAAAAAAATTGGAAAACATTCTTGATTTAACTCGGTTAAACTAGGAGAATTTATACCAACAAAATTATCCAAATCAACATAAATTAATTCCACTTTATCAATTTGTGAGGAAGGTATCATGTCACGTGTGCCTAGATTTTCTTCCTTAAAACAATGATCAACATTCATGTCTTGATCAATAGTTTCCTTCTCAATTTCTTGATATGGAAAAGATGAGATAAGATAATGAGAACTTGACATAACCATCAGTGTGACCCAAAGTGTCCCATTATTAGCAGAAAAAACCTCTTCTTGGTTAGCTATAGAAACATATGAACTCAAATTTACAACACAAGGTCTTTTTTTCATCACAATGAAATAAAGGGGGAATGGAGTGGTGAGAGGATACATATGCTTCTCCTGAAAAAGCATTCTCTGTCTGATCTATATCCCCCATAGTAAATAAAGATCCAGTCATATGGATTCCAACTAAATCATTAGTATTTTCAAAATTTTCATGCAATTCCAAATTGGCATGTAAAGTAGAATTAAGAAATGATTTAGATTCTTCATCCTCCATCTGATACATTTCATTAAAAACATAACTAATGTGGAGAATCAAATAGTTTATAGAGGGTGTATCATGTAAAGGAACCTATAGAAAATATGCATAAATCTAATAAGAAAATCCTAAAGAGATTCATCTATGTTCTCCTAAGTTCTGTTATATCTACACACAATTCATCATAATCATAATTCTCAAAAGAATGCCAAAATTGACACATAAATTGTTGATATTATGGTAGTTGTGGGAGGCATTTACCTCCACGTGTAAACTTGACGAGAATAGAATATTTCGGGAATCAAGAGGAAACCCTAATTAGTTAGCTAATAACCCTAGAAGACAAGTCGACTCAAGAGGATAACTTGTATTAGGTTATCATCCTCTAAGAGAAGAAGTCGGCTAAAGGAAATATTATATACTAAGTAAATAGGCACCCAGAATGAGATGTCGGCCTAGGCAGTTTGCCAGTTTAAGTATAAATACAGGAGGCCAGTCTTCATTCTAGAAGGCATTCTTAGAACTGCAGAAGCAACACTTGTGCAAACTGTAGTTGGTCGGTTTGCGCACAAGTTTGGAGGAGAGCTCCTGTTGCAGCTACTGTAGCTAGCATATTTCAGTTTTTTCTTGGACTCTCTATTGGTTATGGTTTGGACTCTCTGATCAAATCTTGTTACTCCTATTTGGTGCACTATATTTGGAGAGAGGTGTGCTATCTTGTTTGGCTATCTAGCTTAGGGTTTTCTTTCGGAATGATTCTTTGTCAAGGTTAAGGCTCTTGGGGGTGGCTTTGGCCTATGGTTGGGTGAAAATAATGATATTGTCTATGGTTAAATGAGCACATCCATTACATTCTAACATAAATTGGGCCCACACCTCCTTCATTCAGTCTAACCACTGGAAGGGAGCATAACCATAAGGATACTAAGCTCATTGAAAAACTGTTGCTAGGGTTTCTAGCAGGAGAAGTTACCAAAGCACTGCTACTAGGGTTACTAGCAGGTGTAGTTGAAGAAACCCTAATCCTCTCATTGAGGCACCTTAAGTGAAGGGATTTACCTAATTTTAGATAGACTAGTGTGCCCTAGCCTAGCACATCTCATGGTACTCTTAGCAAGCTAAGACGCCAAGGTTGAGTTTTTAGTCAAATCTAGGGTTGACCAAGTCAAGGCAACCATGAGTTACTCTATTAAGTCAAAAAAAAAGTTAGATCGGGCTTCTAACTTCAGAGCATGGAAGACAAGGATTGACATCATCCTTTAAAATAATAAAGTGTTGGATATCGTGAAAGGAAAATATCGTGGAACTAGAGTTTGAAGAAGGAAAAGAGAAGGAACCACATAATGTTGCAGTTATGGAGAAGTTCAAAGACAGTGACATCAATTCCATGAGTATTAGAGTGGAATCTATAAAATACCACTTGATACCCTACATCTCCCATCTTGACTCATCTAATAAGATGTATGATTCCCTAACAAATCTCTTCTTAGTAAAAAACATTGGACATGTAATGAGTCTGAAGAATAAGCTCCGTGACATGAACATGAATGATGATGACAACACAACATCATACTTTTTGAGAATCTCTCAATTAAGAGATCAACTAAAAGCTATTGAAGAGATCATTTCAGAGAAGGAATTGGTAAACATAGTACTCAATGGTCTTCCCAAGACATGGGATGCATTTACTGCAAGCATGAACACAAGGAAGGAGTATCCTACATTCAAAGAAATTTGGAGTTGATGTGCACAAGAATAATCAAGAATCAGTGAAAAAGAGAAACCCCAAAAGAAATACGATGACCAAGATTTCATAGAAAGGTTCAAGAATTTCAGGAATGAAAGGAAGTTTGGCTCCAGGAAGAAGCTAGATCAAGAGAAAGATATGTTAGAAATACAATGCTTCAACTGTCAAAAATATGGTCACTACAAGAATCATTGTCCCGAGATAAATAAAAGAAAGGAGACATAGGAAGCATCAATTGTCAAAGAAAAGGAACCTTCAAACAAGACTAAAAAGGATGAAACGACCTTCTTCTTCTAAGACAAGGTAACAATACTCCTCATAGTTCTTGTACATACCATGTTTTTCTATACATATCTTGCATATCTATTTCCTAGAAGATAATATGCTCCAAGAGAAACTATACCTGTGGAAGAAAAACATGATAAGGACTGGTATTACTATGAGTACAAGTCAAACAATACACATGAAAGGATGAAGTACATCAACAACCCCTGGTAAAAATTCATGTGGAATTTATTACATAAGTAACAACTGCAAGATAGGCTGAAATCAGAATCAATCTTGAATAAACGTAGAAGAAGTAAAGACGGAAAGAAGTAAGAAATCAAGAGGAAATTGGAAAAAGATTTGAGACACTTTGCAGAAGGAAATAACGATGCAAACAGAAGTGTGGACTCTCTTAGATGGATAGAGCCAATTATATTTTCCAAAAGAAGAGCATGCATTCATGCATGAAGCAAGGATTAGGAGGGAGCTAATCCTAAATTATATGATCCATTGAATATGATGAAGTATCTATCCATGGAAGCAACCATGAAAAAGAAACACGTGTTCAGTGTGACCTTAGAAGAAGTCTTCTTCAAAAAGAAGCCTTAAAGTATCCCTGGTTTTCCATCCACATCCATGATCTTATGATGAAAGAAATAATTTGGAATCTTCAGGGCATGGAATATATAGAAAAGTCCATGGACCTAAGCGCTAAAGAAAAAAAACATGAGGAAGAATATGAAGATTCCAAGAGAGAAGGAGAATCCAGAACAACCAGTCATTGTAGCAAGAATCATAAGACTATCGGCCTGATATGAAAGCAATCAAGCAGAGGAAATAAAAGTTTTGATGAAGAATAGTGTATGGAAGACTTATGAATGTAAGCATTGCGAGATCCAAAACTAGAGGTTCTCCTAGATGGAGGGAGAAGATTATGATGATTGCTTGTTCCAATAAGCAAGACATACCTCTACATGAGCCAATATGTCATTCACAATATCCATGGGTTGGATTTTACATGTAGAGGAACCTCAAGGCATCGAGGTATACAATAAAGAGAATCTTGTATGCATATGGAAGAATACAACTTGGTAGAGAGCCTCCAATGCAAAATAGAAGCATGGTGAAAACTTTATATAACATAGATATTGTATCAGAATGGTTACTCAGAAGTCCATAATGATAGATTGCCAATCCATGATAAACACTCATGATGACAGAAGAAGTGCCACTTGGAGATGTTCCATTTTGATATTTACCACGATGTCATAAGCTAGCAGGAAACAAAGGAGCTGAATAAAACAATTATATACTGTGATGATCAGATCTATATGAAGCTTTCAGAAAAACAATGTTCCAGAAAGACCGAATTACATTGAGATCAAGCATTACATTTTCCGTGATGAAGTCCAAAAAGGAGAAGTGATTCTCCAATATATATCTCCACAGATGAGTTGATAAGAAAACATTTTGGTAAAGCCTATGTCCAAGATGAAAGAGTTTGTGTAATCAAGCTAGAGCTCATGGAGACGACTTCCTTATTGAAAAAGGAAGAGATGAATCCCAGGTTGGGAGGGAGCACTGATATGTTATTGATTTATGGACAATCATTTTTCAGTTCGCAAAGTGGTCCAGGATGAGCAATTCCTTTCTAGTTTGGAAAGTAGTTTGAGATTTCTGACGGATAGGCATTTTCCAGTTCATAAAATGTTCCAGATCGAACGATCATTTTCATAATGAAAATGGTTTGATGGATCATTGATGTACCATAGGCAACGATTCCCCTTCTGGTTAATGTTGAAACAATTTTTAAAGTTTTTATTTCTAAGGCTAAAATTTTCTTTTTTCAGGTTTCGGCTTTTCATAAAGCACAACCCTCACTATCATTTCCAAAAGGCCAGTACTGAAATCTCGACAAGCTTTATTATTTAAATAATAAAAGGCAAAAAACAAAAAATGTTATAAAAGTCCCGACATGCTTTCTATCAAGTTATTTTTTAATCATGACAAGCTTAAAACCTAAAGGAGTTAAGACTAACTTTAAAAAGTTTTCAGGATTTTAGGTTTACTGTGAACATATGTTTGAATACATATCCAATCGTAGAATCCCGATCCCCAATTTCCTAAAATATAGAAATTACTAATTATTAAAGATTACGTTAATCATATCTCAATTTTGGGATACGAGGTTCAACGATAACATACCTCTTGTCAACATGATCCCAAAAATCCTGACTTATAATCTGTGTTTAAACTGAATTAACGTTTTTTTGGAAGTTAGTCTTTAATCCTGATTAATTAATTCACTAATATGGAAATTTAAGGCTTAATTTAATCTCATCGTGATTTCGCAATTTCAGGAATCAGGGTTTATCAATGACATACCTCATGTATCCATGATCCCTGAAACCCTGAAAGAATAGAAGTTAATTTTAAATCCTGATTAATTAATTCACTGATACAGAAGTTAAGGATTATCTTAATCTTATCATGATTTCGCACTTTCGGGAATCGGGGTTTAGCGATAACATGCATCTTGTCAACATGATCCCCGAAATCTCGAAACATGAAGTCTTAACTCATAATCTGTGTTTAGATTGAATTAACTCTTATTTAGAAGCATGATTAACGGTAATTAAACTTCTTAGGTCTTTCTTATTTTCGGTACCGTTGAATGAAATCTTTCGAATTTTGAATCTGGGATTGCTGAAATACAGCGTTATTAATAAACATATAGCTGATAAATGATGTGCGTATCTCATAAATATTTTTTTCATTAAATGTACTTGATTACAAGTCAGTTGCGTTAGTGTTTTTGTCATAAAATGAGTTTAAGGCGAATTTAAAATATGTGTTCCAAAACCTATGCTTGTTCTATCCTTCAAAGGTAATTCACATTCGGCCAAGCTCATACACTTCTTTTCTGTGACAGGTTTTCCTTCTAACATAAATCTATGGCACCAAAGAAAGCACCAAAGAAGAGTGAAGATACAGAGGAGATGTGTAACCCAGAAGAAGATATCATATCCAAGACTACGTCGTGCACCATCGATTCAATTAAATCCTGGACACAAATCTATGAATTCCTGGATTACAAAATAAAAAATTCTCCTACTGATTCTGAGAATCACTTTCAGAATATAATAGAATCAGAGCTTCATAAGATCGCAACACACCCTCGGCTCATGGCATGCAACGACATGATTAATTGGGCCTTGGAGAAGGTCGATATCCCGAAAAGAATCATTTTAAGCGATTAAGCGGTCGTTGTTGGCTCATTCAGGCTAGAGCATATACAAGTAATGTAAAAAATCTCACCAAATCCTAAGCACATTTATAATGTTGAGTTTTTAGCTGAATTTCAGAGGAAGGAGTATACTGAGGCAGACCAAACTTATCTTGATTTAATCAGAGAATGGTGGATATGTCCATCACAATTTAGGGTCGATACCCATGGGGTTTATGCCACAACATCTTTGAACGAGTACATGGTCTATGTAGCCATTATGTTGGGTAGACTTTTCGAGAAAAAGAATCCCTGTCATTTTCCTACAGAATGGGTGCCCTTTTTAAAAGAAGCATCAGAAGGATACATTTTTAACTGGACCAAGATTTTGTCTGATAACCTAGCCCAAGAAGTTTCAAATTACAGAGTTGCAAGATATAAAGGTCAACCAGTGGCCTTTTACATGTTGGCATACATTATGGATGCACTCTACTTTGTGACTCCATTTCCCCTGATGAATTGGAGTTGGAACATAACCTACCCTGAACCCATTCACGAGTCTCACTCTGTGCTATGGGAAGAAAATGATAAGAATGTTTTTTACGAAATTTGTCATTTCATAGTAATTCCAATGCATAAAATGTTTTATGGATTTGAACCCCTTTGCATTTTCGAGCCAGTCTCAAAAAACCTCAAAGAAATAGCCGACTAGTTCATTGATGAAAACTTCTATTACATTAGGGTTAATGGGTGCTCAATCCCCCCTCATGCGCTTCCAAAATTTCTCCTGGAAAGAATGGTATTGAGGGAGGTAGCACACCAAATAATGAAAGGTAGTATTGGAATAGAGCTAAAGGTAGCTCAAAAGAAGTCCTAGCCAATTTTCCCTGTACATATCGAGAAATTTTCATTGCTAAACCTAGGCCATTCTAAAGTGGAAGCCAAATCACTAGAAGAACTTAAACTAGTAGATATTGAAAATAGAAAGCATGACCCTTATCAATTAGTAAACATACATTTGATGCACTGGAATATGAAAGCTTATGAACACGAAAAATCTATTTATGATGATATATTTAAAGAGGTTAAAACCTATGAGGAGGTATTGAATAGGGTACGTGCCTTATCACCTGACTTACAGACTAGTTTCATGTCCTTCCAAAGCCACAGGTGAAGTTGTTTGCCAAAGGTTTTGCAGGGTGAATCCACGACCCCCTCCTCCAGAGCAGGAAGGGCCTCCCTCGGGTTTTGAAATAGATGCACAGGATAAAGAAAATACAAAGGGAAGTATGAAGGATATTGAAATGCCTTCACAAGAAACATAAGTTCCTCAGATAGAGAAATCATAGATAGGGAAAGGAAATGAGTTGGAAACATCCACAAAAATCCCTAAGGATTTTCCCAAAGAAGTAGGAAGAACATCATCAACGGAACTGGGAAGTCCTATTACTTCTTTGACCCCATTGCAGTCTACTTATGGAAACCCCCAAGAGGGAGCTCTATATGTTAGTGATATGAAACCTATTTCTAGGGATGAGATTGCTTCCTCTGATTACTTTTTCAGTAAAAAGAGGAAGGCTATCCTAAAACAGGAAATGAATCCAAGAGGAGACATGATGATAAAAAAGCACAAGATCATTGTAGATGGAAAAAAACTTAAAGAGGAGGAATTCGCTATAGAAATAGCAGTCACAATGGGATCCTTAGCATTGGGAAATTTATACTCTGTGGGTAATTTGAGAACTATGTTGTAGAAAAAAGATCAGATGATAGCTCAGCTACAAAATCAATTAAAGGAGATTGAAAGAAGTATCAGTCGGGAGATAAACAAGGGTCTAGAATGAGCCTGATTAAATGACATTCAATAGATTCAAAAAATGAAAGAAAGATTAGATGAAGCAAACCTAAAAATATAGGTCAGTCAAGAACAGGTCCTACAACAAGAAGAAATGAATAAACAATTACAAAATAAGATTAATTTCATTCAAAATCAAGTGGTAGAGATTGAAATCTTCCAAGCCCAGGAGTTGGAAATACATACAAAGATAGAAAAAGAGCAACAAGGAGTGTTTTTTAAGCTGGAATTTATTCAGAATTACTTTTAGGAAACAAGTAAATCCTTGGAGAGTATTCTCCTGAAACAGAGAGAAGTGAAAGCAGCCAGAACAACTTTTCAAAAAGTAGTGTCTCTTTCAACAAAAGAGGAGGTCAGACAGACTCAAAATCTATCTATTTTAGAGAAGATTAAAGGTGATATAATACTCAAGGTATGGGAGGCAAACCTTGTTGGACAACTGAGAGGGGGGGGTGAATCAGTTGTTACCGTGCTTAAACAATTATGCTTCTTTTAAACTCCTTGTAGAAAAACGGAATGATGATCACATTAATGCAGGGAAATAAACAATGGCACATTCAACATCAGTCACATATATGAGAAACACAGAGACAGATATTTCTCGAGGAAATCCATACAAGGAAAAAACCTCCTTTTCTTTATATGATAAGTAATAGTTACATTCTTTACATTATCATACATATGAGCACCAACTCATAATGAGGCTACAACCTCTATTTTGCAAGATGCAACTTGTTGAGAGCACCA
>JZKD02S1818168.1:84174-129370 GCA_000966675.3 Picea glauca | reverse complement strand
AGCTTACACATCCTTCTTACTTGGAAGAATTTCTAAGTGTCAAAGGCCTCGACCTTTGATCCGCCTGTGATCCTAAGTACGCTATCTCCCTTGAGCTTTAGTCATGAGTTAACCTAATCCCTGGTGCACACCTACGCACTGCATTCGACTCTGCACTAATTCCTCTTGAACTTACATTGTTCCTATTTTTCCATCGATGCACAGTCTGATCCTGCCATCTTCACTATTGTACTTTCCATCAATGACAAGCATACGCTACCTGTTAAACATTTGCCAAAAAATGTCATAGAAAATAAGAAAATAACTAGATAGGTTAATGACGACTGTCAAGGAATTTTCAACCTTTTAGAGAAATCTTCATTAAACATTGGAAGAAACAACTTTCTAGGGTTTTTAGGAGAAATTAACATTGTTAAACATCAGTTAAGATTCAAGGAGGATCTGGAAGAAGTTCAGGTAGAGATCCCACTAATAAAGGTAATCAATGTCACTCAAATCGACAAATGGATAGTGATTCCAAACTTAAAGTTACAAACTATTAAGTTCACAAGAAAGATAATCGAAGACCGTCTACTTGAACTACAGAGAAAGTTCTTCCTATTTGAGGCGAAAGATATTCCAAAAGCTCCCAGAGTTTTGGTGCAATTTCTGGGAAAATGTATTCACTGTCTTAAAGCAGAAGAAGGAACTTCAACAACATA
Organism: Picea glauca; assembly: GCA_000966675.3. Classification (NCBI taxonomy): domain Eukaryota; kingdom Viridiplantae; phylum Streptophyta; class Pinopsida; order Pinales; family Pinaceae; genus Picea; species Picea glauca. The sequence continues at coordinate 128,669 of JZKD02S1818168.1, read as the reverse complement.
GACATGAAATACTGCTTTGGATATTTTCATCATTGAAATAATAAAAAAGTTAAAATAGAAATGTAAACGGTTCAACATTGCTCATTCATGTAACTTTAGTATTCAGAAGTTAGTTAATCACCAACGGGAAAAAGGTTTGGTGATCATGTATAAATATAATTTCATAAGACTGAGAAAGGGCTTTTGGTTTTTTGGGAGCTGATTGTATTAGAAGTTTTCTAATGAATGATCGGCTATAGTTTAATTCAAAATTCTACTGTAGTTTGAAATTATTTGATTATCTGATCATTTACAGTTTTTCCTCTGTGATTTCTATCAACAGATTCAAGACCTGTAGGTCATTTGGATGGTTATATTTTATACTTCATTAGAAATCTTGTTTTTCTCCCCTTCTTCTGTTATGATATGAGATTCTTTCATGATTAAAGCCTCATATTTTTCAACAACGTTACTTTGTTATTATTTTAATATTCTCAAATTACTTCAAGTACAGGAAACAACCTTTATTGTTATTATGTTATTATTTTGAGTTCCAAAATTCCTTTTCTACTTCATCCCTCAAAACTGAAGCAACAAATCTTAATTTTTTTTACAATTCAATAAAATTTTACTCCCCATGATTGTCCCAAATAATAGACAGCCTATCATAGAACCTGGCCTTCAAGATCAAAATAGCATTGCTTTGAACTTATTTGATACTATCCTGCAAACAACAACCACCCGAGTTGAATTAGAACACTCGTGGGCAGTTATCAAGAGAGATATCAGCATCCAAGAACAATGGGAAGCTAGACAAAGACAATTGAGAAACCAACTTTGATTTACCCTTCACATTCGTTTCTTACCCCTTGATACTCATTATCTTTTCAGATGCCTTGACGGTATACTTTAGAGCCTTAAAGTATAAACTCAGGATCAACATATTTTTGGTGCCATTGCCAGGGAATGAAGAAAATTTTTTTTTCCATAGGAAGAATGACATTGACACATTCTTTCTTTGACAGTGAACACAGATAGAAAACCTTCTAAGGCTACCTTTATTTTTGACTTGGCGACTCCACGATAATTAAATTGGATTTTAGCTGAAAGAATACCAGAAAGAACTTGGACAACAAGCAGACCTCGCCAGTCTCTGATACAGAAAAGATTTTAAAATCACAAAGATCCCTTAAAAAAATCATTTCACCCATACATACTATTTGTCAGCCTGATTTTACACAGTTGAAAGTTAAGGAAACACTTGAGAAATCCATCTCGTTTCCCCTTTCAAATGATACTTTCTTTTTTCCTGAAGTATATACCGTAGACTTCCATGAACCTTCTACTCACACATTCCGAGCTTTAGCCTCAAATTCATCAATAGCTACACATGGAGGCGTAGGAGCTGGGGGAGGTTCCCTAAGAGGACCAGCAGGTGGCCAAGCACCACTTCCTGGAATATTTGCTTAGGTAGCTGCGAGATATTCCCCCCTTGTCCTCCCAGTTCCCCTACAAGACCTTCCCAAAAACTATATGAAAAGTCTTCCCAAATTTATAGGGGAAGGATATTTAACCGCTCAAGAACACATATACTTCTTTGACTAATTTGTTGACATCCTCGGAATCAAACAAAAAGATGTCTATTCTAGACTCCTTGTTCAGACTTTCGAAGGACATGTAAGGACCTGGTTCTGAGCCTTAGTAGCCATATCTCTAAGATCTTACAAAGAAATTGAAAACACTTTTATCAGACAATGGGGGGAGAGGAGGGACCACCTTTATTACCTAACTGAATTTGGAGCCCTTAGAAAGAAAAAATCTAAATCAGTTCTTGAGTTCACACAAAGGTTTAACAAGTTGTATAATAAAATCCCAGTCGAGGTCAAACCTTCTCAACCCGCAATAGAGGTGACTTTCATTAGAGCCTTTGATCCTGATTTTGCTCTATTATTGAGAGAAAGGAGATCAATAGATCTCATGAAAATGAAAGATGATGCTCTAGAAATCGAATCGAACATGATGGCATCAGGGAAGTGAAAAGAAAAAATAGAAACCGGGAACAAAGAAGGTAGGAAATTCAAAGAGCAAGGTGGATCCTCAGGATCAAGGAAATCCTCAGGAGATAAAATAGACGAGATGGCTAGGGTGATTAGAGAACTTTCAGATAAGATCTCAAAAATGGAACTAGATAAATCAAAAAGGGATAATTTTCCTAGGAAGGATTTTAGAAGGAATCATGATCCTCAGGCCCCACAGAAAACAATTAAGAATGAGGATCAAAAAATACCAACCCCCTTCAAAAGTGAAAACTTTATTGGAGAGGAAGACCTAGAATATTTTGAAGAGTTAGACGAGGATATAAATAATCTTGGTGACAATAGTAAATCACCCTATGTATTAAAACGAGATTACGAAAAATCCTTAAATAAAGGAATTAGATCGGAAGATGATGTTACCAATGATAATTTTGAAGATTTGACCTATCAGTGTATCGTAGATGATATTATAGCCGAACTACATGAGAAATACAATTTAAGACCTAGGAACAAGACTCTTCCAACCGCCCCAACAAAAAATATCTTGCCTAGGGGTGAAACTGATGAAGCAGCTCTAAAGGTCGCTGACAAACAGACTGCAAAAACCCAAACCGCTGACACGCAACCTGTCAAGCCAAAGTCAGTAGGAACACCCATCGCAAAAACACAGGTCTCTGTGAGTGAAACCAAATACGCACCACAAAGAAAAGATGAAAAGAAAGGAATGGAGGCCCCAAACATAGAGAGCGACAAGGCCCTGGGAAATTTTAGTCTGGAAAATGAAATAAACAAAATCAAAATCCCTATCCCACTTGTTGAACTGGCTAAAAATCCCATATACAGAAAACAAATTGCCAAAATGATTAGCTTTTCAGAAGACGAAAGCCAAGCCGATGTCATCAACTTAGAAGATGACAAGCCGAACATAGTTTTTGGTTCACATTTAGAAGGTGCGAGAGAGACTATTTCCCCTTTCTATATCATGTTAACATTGTTCAACCACCTACTCCATAATTGCATGCTAGATTCTGGAGCATCCCACAATGTGATGCCTAAAGCCATTATGGATAAATTAGGTCTCGAAATCACTAGGCCTTATGGAGATTTATACTCATTTGATTCAAGAAAAGTCAAATGCATAGGCATGATTAAAGACTTGGTGGTAAGTCTGGCACAAATACCTGCAAAAAGCATTGTTATGGATGTAGTGGTCACCGATATCCCTCCGAAATATGGTATGCTATTATCTAGGTCATGGGGTGCCAAGATTGGAGGATCTCTCCAATTTGACATGACGTATGCTATGATTCAAGTTTTTGGGGGACAATACACGCGCTTATATAGAGAAACTAGATTGGCTTTCATGGTAGGTGATCCACATAACCTAAATAACCACCCTGTATATATTGTTGATCAAGATTTAGGTAGTTATATCTTATCCATTGATGACGATATTGATGTAGGTATAGATGAAAGTTGTACAGAAGAAAAAACAGAAAAAGAAAAAATTAAAAAAATTGTATATAGAACTTGTGTATGGAAGATGTTTTTTGACGGTGGTTCATCCTATTTTGGAGCTGGAGCAAGGGAACTCCTTGTAGCTCATGATGATCAATTCGTAATTACCTTCTCCTACAGACTACAGTGGAATGATGAACACACTAATAATGTTTGTGAGTATGAAGCCTTAGTGTTAGAGTTAGAAGCCGCTAGGAGAATGAAAATTAAAAACCTCGAAGTCTTTGGTGACGCTGAGTTAATCATAAAATAGGTAAATCAACAGTACCATGCCAAACATCCTAGGTTGAGGTCCTACAAAAATTGCGTCTGGGATCTGATCGACAATTTATTCTCCTTTGTCAAGGTTCATTTCATTCCAAGAACTAAAAACCAATAGGCTGATGCGTTAGCCAAAGCAGCCTAAACATTCACACCTCCCACCATGTTTAAACTAAAGTAACACATACAAATGAGGCACCGACCTTCTATATTGAATAACATACAACATTGGCAAGTCTTTGAGGATGATGAACAACTTCACAAATTTTTAGAATCAATAGATGAGTTTGCCGAAACACATACTGATTAAGAAAACCAAAATGATCCTATTTGGATCATGTAGGAAGGGGAGGATCCTCAAGAGTTCCACGATAAAATCGTGAATCACCGAATTCTCATTCTTAAAAATAACCAGATCCCTAAGGGCCTGATTCCCTTGGAAATATTATTCAATCAAGATGATATCCCTTCAAGATCCACTCTACAGCCTCAACCTGAAGAGGTTGAGGACTGTTACATAGGTACTAAAGGAAACCCTTGGATGGTGAAACTATCCAAATATCTATCCACAGAAACCAAAAGTAAATACATAGAGTTTCTTAGAAAGAACAAAGACATTTTCACTTGGTCATATAAAAAGCTGAGAACCTATGACACCTCTGTGATTGAACATAAGATACCCCTGAAGCCTGGTGTCAAACCCTTTAGATAAAAACTCAGACAAATCAATCCTATTTTATTTCCCGTGATTGAAAGGGAAGTCATAAAGCTCCTGGATGAAAAAATAATTGTACCACTGAGATACTCCAATTGGGTAGAAAACCTGGTCCCGGTTAGAAAGAAAAATGGGGAAATTCTACTGTGTGTTGATTTCAAAAATCTTAATAAGTCATCCCTCAAAGATAATTACCCCCTACCCAAAATGGATCACATTTTAGAAAAAGTAGTTGGGGAAAATAGGATGTCGATGATCGATGGGTTTTCCGGGTACAATCAAATTGCCGCTAGCGAACACAATAAAGAAAAAAACAACCTTCACCACCCCTTGGGGTACATTTATGTACAACAAGATGCCTTTTGGTTTAATGAATGCAGGTGTTACTTTCCAACGGGCTATGAATATCACTTTCATTGGAAAAAGAGACAAATTTGCGGTTATCTATCTTGATGATCTATCCATTTTTTCTAAATTTGATGAAGATCATCTGATATATCTCAAGCAGACATTTGAGAAATGTTGCAAGTTTGGTTTGTCTTTAAACCCCAGAAAGTCTGACTTTCCTATGCAAGAAGGTAAACTCTTAGGCCATATTGTGTCTCGATATGGAATTAAGATTGATCCTAAAAGAGTTGAAGCTATAGACACAATAAATATCCCTAAGAATGTAAAATAAATTCATTCATTCTTAGGAAAAATACATTTTTTGAGGAGATTTATTCCAAACTTTGTTGAAATCGTGAAATTGATCACATATATGCTAAAGAAAAACAATGAAGTGAAATGAATAGCAGAAGCCAACAAATCATTTGTACACATCAAGAAGGTTATAAGCAAGGCGCCTGTACTAGAAATCCTTGATTATCTAAAAGAGTTTCTTATTTTATCATTCACCTCTGAACACACACTTGCCGCAGTACTCCTCCAGAAAAATGAAGAAGGTTTCGAGCAACCGATAGAATTTTTTAGCAAAAGTCTTAGAGACACCGAACTTAGATATAATATAATGGAAAAACAAGCATATGCTATGGTGAAGGCGTTAAAGGCTTTCAGAACCTATGTGTTGCATTCTAAGGTAATTGTGTATGTACCCACTAGCTCCATAAAAGATATTTTGGTTCAGTCCGACAATGATGGCAAAAGAGGACGGTGTCTTGCCAAAATTCAAGAGTTCGGCTTGGAGATAAAGCCAACGAGACTAGTAAAGGGGAAAGGTTTATCTAAACTCTGAGCTGAATCAAATTTCAGAGCTCTCAGAATAAATGGTTTACAGGGAGGTGAAGAGTGTGTGGACATGAACAAGCTCGATGAACAAATAACTGAAATCAGAATCAAAGGGAAGTTTTCTCCAACAGATTGGTACAAATACATAGTATCCTACCTGTTGACTTTGAAGTGCCCAAGTGAATTACCCCCATATAAAGCCAGAACATTGAAGCTACATGAAGTTAGGTATTGTATATCCGAAATAAAATTGTATTGGAAAGGCCCACTTGGCTTCCTGTTGGTTTGTTTGGTTGAATCAGAAACAGAGAAGGTCACAAGTCAATTTCATGAAGGAGTGCATGTAGGACTTCACGCTTGGAGGGAAATGACTTATAAGATCCTAAGGGTAGGATATTATTGGCCCAAACTTTTCTCAGACATGAACATCAAGGTTCGAGCTTGCAACCCTTGCTAATTGTTCACAGGCAAGCATAAACTCCCAGCAATGCCATTGGTTTCGGTCAAAACGAAAGCTCCTTTTCAACAATGGGGATTAGATTTCATAGGCAAAATTAATCCTCATTCTAGTGCTCAACATAGATGGATCCTGACTGCTACAGATTACTTCACCAAATGGGTGGAAGCTATTCCAACTAGAAGGTCTACGAACTCAGTGGTAATAGATTTCTTAGAAGAGAACATTTTGTCTAGATTTGGCTACCCCCGAAAGATAGTCATAGATAACACATAGGCTTTTAAATCTATGGCTATGGTCAGTTTTTGACAAAAAAATAATATTGTGCTTGGTCATTCCACGACATACTACCCTCAGGAAAATGGTCTAACCAAGTATTCAAACAAGAGCCTAATCAATATAATTAAGAAAGTGTTGAGCGAAAACAAGAAATCTTGGCATGTGCATTTGAAATACGCTTTGTGGGCAAATCGGATAAGCAAGAAAAATTCCATCGACACATCTCCTTTCCAAATGGTGTACGGGACCGACGTAGTATTACCTATAAATCTAGTGGTTCTCGTTATGAAACTTTGGCAAGATGAGAAAGAAGAACCAAATAATGTCACAAGAAGGATAAATCAGTTGATTGAAGTCCAAAAACACAGGGCCAAAGTGGATGAAAGGTTGCATAAATACCAGGACGACATGAAAACGCTATTTGATCGTAAGGCCAATGACAAAGATTTTCTCCCCGAATATTTGGTTTTAAAATTGGATGCTAGGAAGGAGGACTCGACGAAACATGGTAAATTCGATCACATCTGGTACAGACCATTCAAGGTAACAACTCCTAAAGGAAAAAATTCATTTCTATTAGATAATTTGGACGGTAAAATCCTCAACTCCCTTGTCAACGGGCGTTATTTAAAACACTATATGGAATAATTGGCTTAAAAAATTCCCACTGTATATACCGGTTTGTTTTTTCTTTTTATCTCATAATTTTCTTTGGTAAGTCTACTTTCGTTAAAAAATAAAATAGGTCAATGTTTTTCTAGAAGTAGGAATATGAATTTTCAATACATTCAATTCTTTTAAATCCCTGATACTCTTCGTATTGTTCCCTTACAAAATCTTGGCTTGCAACCCAAACAACCAAAAGGAGAAAAAAATGGCTATATATCGGAAGTTAAATTTGCCGAAAATAGGTGATAGAAAATATTTCTCGTTATTTCAACAGAGAACGAAAATGGTAAGGTGAAGGTATGAATTACAAAGAAGTCTATTTTTCAAACAAAGGTTTTTAAAGTGCGGTGATTGTCTCATAAGTGTGATATGTCACTAAAAGAACGATTTCTTACTCTAGGCCCTAAGAGTTTCACTTAGATAAAGATAAGAGGAAATTAAAATAAACAAAGAGAGAAAAGCGTCTTCGAGAAAGAGTTCCAAGAGTTGGGTTTAATCCATGACCCCTGTTTTTCGATTTCCAGGTCTTTCTCCATTGCCCCTTTCTGCCCGCGATTTTTCCTTCTTAAAAGACCAAACATCTTTTCGGGTTTCCCACAGAGGGAGAAGAGATTACGTCTTAGCTTTGGAAGCTGAAAAACAGATCTTAAAAGGTAAAACATTCCTCATAACTCCTCACTCTCCGACTAAACAAAGTTATGCATAGGCCGATCTTGAATCTCCTAGGTTTCTTAACAGTTTTATAAGGATTTAGGCTTGCTCGAAAGAAGACCCCTAGAATTAATCTTTCCCTTTTTCCCTGTGGGCTAAGGTGCTTTGAAAGTTAAGAAAAAGGTTGGTCTAGCGTAATCAAAGCAAGTTGACATACCTCCACTGCAAATTTTACATAGATACCATCCATAGTATACTTACTACCATTGATTTCCCCCACTTTGTTTTCAAAAAGTAAAATATAAGACAGATGGTGAAAGGAAATTCATATTTGATTGCCCCCATCTAGTCCAAGAAGACTATGAAAGGAAATTCATTTAAATGATTTCCCTCGTCTCAACATTTAAATGCATAATTATGATTCGAAGTGGTGAAACAAAATTCAGTAAAAAGGGATAGATAACTTCACTGGGGTATTGAACAGGCTCATTGATAGTGAAGCAATATTTGAGCTATCTGTAAGGTTGTCATATGTAAATTTCACTCTACTCTAGTTACCAGCCTTTTCGAAACCGGATCTGCATCCCAAGTCCAGACAGGGAACCCCAATTAAAAACATGAAATTTTCTTCGTTTGATGCAAGCCAAAAGCTGCAAGATCTATTGGATTTCCTAGGATTGTTTTGATCATCTTAAAGCAGACTTAAATTCAGTAGTGAGAAACAGAAGACCATGAATGGGGCTGCAGCTGAGTTTACAACGTTGGGAGTTTTGAAAATCTTTTCAGAAGTAAAGACGAAATGTCTTTTTCCCTCTATATCCCCTTCCTAAGAAAGTTCTACAGAAATAATCCTTTGAATCCATTTACCCAATAAAGGCACTAAGTCTACTCATTCTCCTCATCCCACAAGGAGACGAGGTCCCCAATTGGATCCTATGTTGAAACAATTTTTAAATTTTTTATTTCTATGGCTAAAATTTTCCTTTTTCGGGTTTCGACTTTTCGTAAAGAATAACCCTCACTATCATTTCCAAAATGCTAGTACCGAAATATCAACAAGATTTATTATTTAAATAATAAAAGGAAAAAAACCAAAAATGTTATAAAAGTCCCGACGCACTTTCTATAAAATTATTTTTTAATCATGACAAGCTTAAAACCTAAAGGAGTTAAGAATAACTTTAAAAAGTTTTCGGGATTTGAGGTTTACTGAGAATATATGTTTTAATACATATCCAATCACGGAATCCCGATCCCTGATTTCCTGAAATATGGAAATTACTAATTATTAAAGATTACGTTAACCGTATCACAATTTCGGGATATGGGGTTCAACGATAACATACCTCTTGTCAACATGATCCCCGAAATCCTAAAATGCAAAGTACCAACTCATAATCTATGTTTAAACCGAATTAACCCTTTTTTGGAAGTTAGTCTTTAATCCTGATTAATTAATTCACTAATACGGAAATTTAAGGATTAATTTAATCTCATCGTGATTTCGGAATTTCGGGAATCGGGGTTTATCGATGACATACCTCATGTATCCACGATCCCAAAAACCCCAAAATAATGGAAGTTAATTTAAATCATGATTAATTAATTCACTGATACGAAAGTTAAGGATTATCTTAATCTTATCGTGATTTCGCACTTTCGGGAATCAGGGTTCAGTGATAACATACCTCTTGTCAACATGATCCCTGAAATCCTAAAACACAAAGTCTCAACTCATAATATGTGTTTAGATTGAATTAACTCTGTTTTAGAAGCAGGATTAATGGTAATTAAACTTCTTAGGTCTTTCTTATTTTCGGTACCGTTGAATGAAATCTTTCGAATTTTGAATCTGGGATTGCCAAAATATGACCTTATTAATAAACAGATAACTGATAAATGTTGTGTGTATCTCAAAAATATTTTTTGCATTAAATGTAACTGATTACAAGTCAGTTGCGTCAGTGTTTTTTTCATAAAATGAGTTTAAGGCGAATTTAAAATATGTGTTCCAAAACCTATGCTTGTTCTATCTTTCAAAGGTAATTAACATTCGACCAAGCTCATACGCTTCTTTTTTGTGACAGGTTTTCCTTCTAACATAAAGCTATGGTTCCAAAGAAAGCACTGAAGAAGAGTGAATATACAAAGGATATGCATAACCCAGAAGGAGATATCATATCCGACACTACACTGCACGCCATCGATTTAATTAAATCCTAGACACAAACATATGAATTCTTGGATTACGAAATCAAAAATTTTCCTGCTGATTCTGAGAATCAATTTCAGGATATAGCAGAATCAAAGCTTCATAAGATCACAACACACCCTCGGCTCATGGAATACAATGACATGATCAATTGGGCCTTGGATAAGGTCAATATCCTGACAAGAAGCATTTTAAACGATCAAGTGGTCGTTGTCACCTCATTCAAGCCAGAGCATATAAAAGTAATGTACAAACTCTCACAAAATCCTAAGCACATTTATAATGCCGAGTTTTTAACTGAATTTCAAAGGAAGGAGTGTATTGAGGTAGACCGACCTTATCCCAATTTAATCAGAGAATGGTGGAGATGTCCATCGAAATTTAGGGCCAATACCCATGGGGTTTATGCCACAACATCTTTGAATATGTACATGGTCTATGTAGTCATTATGCTGTGTAGACTTTTCGGGAAAAAAAATCCTTGCCATTTTCCTGCAGAATGGGTGCCCTTTTTAGAAGAAGCATCAGAAGGATACACTTTTAACTAGAGCAAGATTTTGTCTCATAACCTAGCCCAAGAAGTTTCAAATTACAGAGTTGCAAGATCTAAAGGTCATCCAGTGGAATTTTACATGTCGACGTACATTATGGATGCAGTATGCTTTGTGACTCCATTTCCCCTGATGAATTTGTGTTGGAACATAACCTTCCCCAAGCCCATTCACAAGTATCACTCTTTGCTATGGGAATAAAATTCTAAGAATGCATTTTATGAAATGTATCATTTCATAATAATTCCAATGCATAAAATGTTTTATGGCTATGAACCCCTTCACATTTTTGAGCCAGTCTCAGAAAACCTCAAAGCAATATCCGACTGGTTCATTGATGAAAACTTCTATTACATTAGAGTTTATGGGTGCTCAATCCCCCCTCATGCACTTCCAAAATTCCTCCCGGACAGACTGGGATTGAGGGATGCATCACACCAAATAGTGAAAGGTGGTATTGGAATAGAGCTAAAGGCAGCTCAAAAGAAGTCCTAGGCAATCATCCCTATACATATCAGGAAATTTTCATTGCTAAACCTAGGTCATTCTAAAGTGGAAGCCGAAGCACTAGAAGAAGTTAAACTGGTAGATATCGAACACAGAAAGCATGACCCTTATCAATTAGTAAACATACATTTGATGCACTGTAATATGAAAGCTTATGAACATGAAAATTTTGTTTATGATGATGTATTCAAAGAGGTTAAAACCTATGAGGAGGTATTGAACAGGGTACGGGCCTTATCACCCAACTTACAGAATGGTTTCATGTCCTTCCAAAGCCACAGGAGAAGTTGTTTGCCAAAGGTTTTGCAGGGTGAATCCACGACCCCTCCTCCAGAGCATGAAGGGCCTCACCCAGGTTTTGAAACAGATGCACATGATAAAAAAAATACAAAGGGAAGTATGAAGGATATTGAAATGCCTTCTGTTAGCACTCTGTAAATTTCCTAGAGGTTGACAACAGAAGAAATCTACAAAAGGTAACTTTATCCAACCACTTTTGAAGCTGGGATCTATCCCTTCCAACTTCAGAGAGGGATCTCTCTATATGATTTAGCTATGTTTCCAATTTTAAATATTAGGATAGGTAAAGAAATAAGGTCGGTTTTGTTGTCAAAGTATTTTTTTGAATTCGTTGAGACAATCAACACATCCATTGGGCTATGGGGTCTGTGTTTTAATAAAATATGAAATCCGAACCAGAAACGCAAAGGAAAACTTTCACAGGGTGAGATAATATAATCACTGGATTCTTTAATAGCATAAATGGTGAATAGTAGAAAAGGTGAGAAAGATAATTTCAGCAAAGAAGCAGTTAAGAATTTCTTTATTGAAAACACCAGAAGATAAAACACTAAGATCTTTCGAGTCAGAAACAGGGTATACTAGATAAATACTGCAACATTCATTACTCTTAAATATTAGATTTCAGAAAACAATATGATAACAAAGCGAGAATAACATTCAACTTAGAGAGAAAAACATCATCAGTGAATACACGCAAGAATCTTGTAAAAGTGCCTCCTTTTTATTAATGGAAGATCTCTTCAAAAATATTATAGTCTGATAGCATCAGGGTGTGAAGATCAACAAATACCTATACTTTGAAAGATGAAGTATTTATAACTCAAATTACAAACGATCCTATCATTAATGATCAGGACGTGCTAAATCTATTTTTAGCCTAACTAACTTAACAAATTTCCTAAATCTAGGAACTGCTTGATGATGTGGTGTGATTGCACGCTGATTTCTGGGTGGGTCGTTGATGAAGCCTCTGCACGACCTCATCTGACTGGACAAATGACTGGACTAGGACAACTCATCTACTACTCGATCAGATGACAGAGTTCCTCCCATCGGAGATGACTGGGCATGTTGACTTTGTGTATCCTTCGATACACTTCGTCCATTTCTATGTATTTGGCGAAGGTAGGCTTGGTGAGGAAGATGTATCGAATCTCATGTTGGATACTGATGTCCCACTGAAGAGCATATAGAAACCCCTTGCCAGTGATGCTCCCTTGAATGCCTGCAAACTTTGAGCTGTCCTTAGCCACATCGACCAATCTCTTCTTGTAGTCTGAGAGTGTCATCAATTTATAATCGATTACCTTCAGACCAGGCAGACCTTTCTTCTGTAGAGCCTCAATCTTACTGAAGAATCTTTGTACCCCTAGTTCCATGACCTGAACCTTTTCTTTCAACTGAAGCATTAATCCTCTCTTGGTCAAAACTCTTTTGACCTCAAGGATGGTCTCTGTTCTGTCTTCAATTTTCAGCTCTTCCAGCTCTTCCTTGGTCTTAGAATTGAGGAACTTGATGATCTCGTTCGCCTATGCTGGCATGTCTCCCAATTCTACTCTGATCTTCTCGATGGCTTGTTTTCTTCTCTGTACTAATTCATTATGCTCAAACATGATTTGAATCATGGGCCATATGTCGTTCATGGACTTAGTGATGTTTTTCCATACACTCTCTTTAAGCTCGGCCAAAGTCTTTCCTGCCACTGTTTTCTTCCGGAGCTATTGTAGCTCTTGCTTGAGCTGCTCTGTCACCTTATTTTCCTTGGAGAGGCTAGTTTGGAAGGAATATTTGAGTTCCTGAAGGTTCTCAATCTCTTTTTTTAGCCTGCTGATCTCTGTTTCCTGCAGGTTCATCTTTTCCATAGACTTAGCCAGGTCGAATGTCTTCTCCTGGGATGTCAATGGAGTCGCGGATGGGACTTCTGTCACTGATGTTGTGCTCACTCCTGAAATTGGAATAGCACTCAATGGAATGAATTCCATTGGCTTCAGTTGCTCTTTCTCTTTTAACAACTTCTCCATCTCAGCTTCCATATCCTTAAGTTGTGCATTCTGCTCCATGAGCAGCTTGAGCATTTCATCCTTCTCTCCTTTCTTTGCTATCTCCTTCGCCTGCAGATCCTCTGTGGGTGGGAGCTTCAGTTGTTTCCTCAAGGAGGCTATGTCAAAATTCTTCTTTTTTATCATTTCCTCAGCTGCTTTCACGTTTGAAGGATCGTAACTGATCTTGAGGACCATCTCCTCCAAAGTCTTGATTCTGTTGTCCTTGGAAAAGGACAATATCTTCTCCAACTTGAGTTGTGTTTGAACATTGTTCAGGGACACCTACAATTTGGACGCAGAAGTGGAAGCATGCGCTAACGTATAGAAAACCATTTCCCATGTTTGCTTGTGCAAATCCATCTGGTCGGTCGGATGCACGTCCTTCATCTGGAATTTGAAGGTGGCCTTTTTATAGTTAGTGATCACCTTGGGATCTGGTACCTGTGCCTGGAGGAATGCCATATGCATTATGCCCTTCTCGGTGTCGAATGCAGATAGAAATCTATCGTGCGCAGTCGACGTCTGCTTCCATAACTAGGTGCAAGTACTGCTGGTCAGGGTCTGGTTCCTTTTCTTGATCAACCATATTTTTCAAAAATGCTCAACTTGGGTCCTGCCTTGCCTGGCTGAGTGTTCAATGGGGAGTCTGTGGATTTCTTTGGCAATGTTGGGGTAATGACCTTATGGAGGCTCGAACCGAAGGGTGGGATACCAACTTTGGTCACTGTAGTAGACAGGGCTTCTTTTTCCCCGGTCAGGCCAGGAACTGCAACAGTCTTAGGCCTCTTGGTATGCAGCTGGAATTCCTAGGATGATACCTCAGTGACAGGCAGAGATAGATCTTGCCTCGGCCTTTTCTCTTTTGGGACCTGTGGCGTGGTCGTTTGCTGTTCTACTTCAACAAATGTGTTAGGCTACCGCACTGTCTAATTTGCAAATTTTTCAACTTCAAGCCTAGCTTCATGAGCATATGGGATGTTCTTTTTTTTCACCCTCATATCTAAGATGATCCCACATGGATCATAATTCCATGGGAATATCATAAAGAACTTCATTTCCCTTAGCATTTTGTCTGCTTCTTCCCTAGCGCCACGATTGTTGCAGATGAAGGAGCCAATCTGCCCCTTGATTCTAAGCTGCTTCTTTTTCTTCAGCGACACAAAATGGATATCATCCGAATTTATAATTTGCCTGATGTACTCCAAAGAAAAAATTCTGAAAGGCAGATACTTGGGTAGATTATACGGTGCCAAATCGCACCCGTATACTCTAATCTCGGTGTAATCTTGATACAAGTACCAATCCTCAGTCTTTGTGTTGTCCCAGAGATGCAGGATCCTCTGAACTTCATTGTTTATCTAAGGCTCGGGCTTGCCGCTTAGCATACTTACCAGAAGGTGGTAGAACTGATCGATGAACTCCTTGAAATTGAAATCAGTAGAGTTGTTCTTGAGTAAGGAGGTCCATGCTGTCACTGCCTGAGGTCTACCATCTCCATCCATATTCTGCATGGAGAAGCCAAATTTGTCTGCTTGGAAGAAGACAAACAAGTATGCTATTATCGATGAGTATCTGAACATGCCTTCTGTGACGAAATTCATGAACTATTCGTGAATATTGTCTGCCAAGAATGTGCTGAAGTCAAACTGGGTGGTGGGATTTTCATCAGTAGAAACGATGGATAGAAAACCCAGAATGGGTTCATCTACCCACTGATCATAATAGTATCCTAACAAAGCACAAAGGGATGAGATAACCTAGTTCCCTTTAGTCGAGAACATGGAAGACAGATAAGGAGGATTTGTGGAAGGAAATTGAGCGGATGGGGGAAGGAAAAGCTCAAATATTTGAGCTCTTTGGGGGAATGCCATTTTCTGGTATAATTCTGTAAGAATTTCCAGGTTGAAGGGTGATGCGGAGTCGGATTGGGGGATTTGCATCATCTGGTCTATGGATTCGGGCGTGATGAGGAAAATAATCTCCCTAGACGAGGAGATGACAACTCTTTGCTCAGGAATGTAGTGGGCTTGACACTTGAGAGTGAACTCGGGAAAATGGTGGATCTGAGGGAAGAGGTAGAGGGGTAAATTGGACTCCCAGAGTCCAATTTCATCACTCTGGTCCAGGAAAACTTCCCTGAGCCACGACTGAAGGTCTGAGAAATCAAAATCGCATTTTGTATCTGCGATTAATCAGTCTTTGTCGACCAGTGGGATCCTGTCAAGGTTGATAGGAGGCGGGAGAAATAGATTCTCCTCTCCTTCTGCTTGTTTGGAATTTGGTGCCATTTCTGCAACAATACCTGCAAGAAAACACAACGTTAGTGGGGACGATTGACTGTGGATGAGGTAAACTGACTGTAACGGAGGAGTAAATGGTGAAATTATCTGGTGCAATGGGTGAATAGCGAAAGTAAGGAGAATAATGGTAGTTTTTAACTAAACGGGGGTCGATTGGGTGCGAGAGACAGGTCAACAGGATAACAGATAGGTTATCCAGTAATAAATGGCCAATGGATCATTTTGAGGGTGAGATGGCGGGTGACGGTGGCTGAGGGATATGGACGGGTGATGTGGTGGCTATCGATTGGAGGTAAAAGTCATAGTAAGGGGCTTGCCATGAGTGAATGGGGGGGAAGAACTGACAACAGTTATGGGATGTGACTAATTTGGGAAAGGTGGATGGTGACATCCAGAGGTGACGATGGTAAGTCAGACAGCAGGAGACGATGGGACTTGGGGCCGATAGATCGACGCCACGTATAGGCAGGGGCCCACCGGAGGAAAAATCTTCATTTTGGACCCCCCCCTTCGATTAAAAGCAGATCATCTGGGGGGGGGGGTCCGAAATCCATTTTGGTCCGTCGATCTGTGTGCCTATTTCTGAGCCGCATATCTATGTGCTCTATTTATGGCACATTCCAGACCCCCCCCCCCTCAGTTAAAGGCATAATGGACGGGGGGGTCCAGAATCCAATATTGATCATAGATCTGAGCACTTGATCTTAAGTCGTCCAGATGTGCGCGGGTCTTATCATCGATTCCATACCCCCCCCCCTAAGTTAAAAGAAGAACGGTCGGGGGGGTCTGGAATGATATGTCTACCATAGATTTGGGCGCCACGATCAAGACCAATGATATGTGCAAGGAGCATAAGTGGGGAGCAGAAAACACATGCGCTGGGGAAAAACTTAGGATAAATGCATTTTATGGGTTTTTCCAAGATTTTTCAAGTAGAAACCACCATAGGGCTTGACCAAACGATCTTTTTAAGCATCTGAAAATATGGTGCAACATTTACATCAAGATGGTTTTATTAAAATGAAGCAACAAAGAAACTAGCCTATATTCTAACCTAGCTTCCTATGACAATTAACCCAGATTAGACTGTTGGGTTAAGAAATTACTCTACCCTGGGGCTATCTGACCAGGATTAGACAGTTTGGCCAGATTTATTCACTAATCTAACCTAGACAATTTGGCTAAGATTAAACTGTTTAGCCAAACTCATTCACTACCCTATCAACATCAATTTAAAAAGAACTTGGCCATTCTTGAAAGGTATGGACCAAGTTACTATTATTGCATGGGGATTTTATTGAAATTCTTTTATGCCCTCTTTTTTTTCTTTCTTTCTTTTTCTTTTCTTTTCTTTCTTTTTTCTTTTTTCTTTTATTTTTCTTTTTTCTTTTCTTTTCTTTTTCCTTTTCTTTTTCTTTTTTCTTTTCTTTTCTTTTCTTTTTCCTTTTCTTTTTCTTTTTCAAATTATTTGTAGAATGAAAAATCATTTGTCAACAAAAACACTAGAGAAAGATAATATCCCAGTCACCAGTTGATCCTATAACTTATAGGGTGATAACATCGGCTCCACCTGGGGATGGTACTTGCCCTGTGAAGTGCCAAGAATCCTGGTTCTTGCCATTCTGAAAACTTCTGCCTAATAGACTTCGTTGATTGATTGGCTTTATTCTCAAAAATTGGAAGAACAATGGTCAGTAGCTTAGGGCCTTCTCTTCGGGCTTCAACCAACTGACTAATGTTCTTCACTCAGAAAATGCAGGCGAAAAATAAAAATAAAAATGGTATGTACAATGGAGAGTGAAAACTTGAGTCTCTACTGAGGTGGCACATAATGTTTCAACATTCTGCCATTTACAGGTCCTCCTGGCAGATCTGTCCCATCAGCATTGTTCAGCAAGAAAGCGTTGTTCCCCTTGAATGCTTGGATCATGTATGGTCCTCTCCACAGACTGTCAAAGTTTCCATGCTTTCCTTTGTCTTCATTTCTAGTGTCCCATCTTAGCACCAAATCTCCTAGCTCAAAATCATCTTCCTTGGTCCTTTTGTAAAAAATCTTCTTGATGTTTTCTTGGATTACCTGAGTTTTATTGAAAACTTCTTCCCTAGACTGCTATAAATGGATCATCTGTTTGATCCTTCTCTGTGAGTCATTTGGCTCGGCTTGTACATCTTGAAGCAACTTCATGACAGGGACTCCTAAGGAAGTGGGGGAAATTGCCTCTGTGCCATAGACCAACTAGTATGGTGACATACCGATTGACCTTTTGGTGGTCAGTTTGTCAGCCCATAATGAGAACACCAACTTGTTATGCCACGATTTCTTGTTTTCCTGCAACGTTTTCTTGATGATATTTACCAAGGTTTTGTTTGAATATTCCGCCAACCCATTCCCCTGAGGGTAGTAAGCTGTGGAATGCCCCAAACCAATGTGATATTGGCTACAGAAATCCATGAGCTTCTTCGACCGAAAATCAGCTGCATTATCAGTTATAATCTTTCTAGGACATCCAAAGCGAGACAAGATATTATTTTCAAGGAATTTGATAATAACAGAGTCATTGGCTTGCCTGCTTGGTACTGCTTTGATCCATTTGGTAAAATAATCAGTGGCAGTGAGAATCCACCTATGCTGGCCTGAAGAAGGGGGGTGTATTTCTCTAATGAAGTCCAGTCCCAATTGCTGGAAAGGGGCTTCAACTGAGATCGGTTTCATGGGGAGAGGGAGGAGTTTCCTTTTGCCTTCAAACAGTTGACATTTATGACATGCAGTCACCTTATGATGTACATCAGTGAATAGGGTGGGCCAATAGAATCCAGCTCTGAGTATTTTGTTGGATGTGACCTTCCAGTTCAGATGACCACCACATTCTCCTGCATGAAATTCTTGTAACACTTGGTCAACTTCATCTTTGAATAAACAATTTAACAGAATGCCTCCAGGATCTTTCCAATACAAATTGCCATCTAGAATACATAATTTTAAGGCTTTTAACTTTAAAAATCTACCTTTAGTCTTAGTAAAACCAGGGGGAGCTTGTAAATTTTGCAAAATGAATATAAGGTCTGCGTACCATGGAGAGTTGAGAAATACCTCTCTCACACTTTGAGTCACCATCTCGCCCTGTTCATCTACTGCAGCTAAAAAATTAATGTCAAGAGCATGGAAATTTGATTCAACCATTAATTTTGCTAGGCCTTGACCCTTGATTAGTTTTGTAGGCTTAATCTCTATATCATATTCTAAAATGACAGCAATCCATTTTCCCCTTCTTCCATCCTGGTTTTCCTGGGTCAAAATGTCTTTTACTACCGCATTCAGAACATATGCAATGGTATGAGAATGGAGAATGTAGACCCTAAAATATTTTATAGCTTTGACCAAGGCAAAAGCTTGTTTCTCCATTATCTTGTAATTCAGAGAAGCGTCTCTTAACGCTTTAGTAAAGAAAGCTATGGGTTGTTCGTACCCTTCGCTGTTATTTTGTAGCAATACCGCTGCTATAGTATGTTCGGAATCAAAAGAAAAAAGATAGAAATCCTTAGTAAAGTTAGGACTGATCAAGACAGGGGCCTCTGTGAGTGCTCATTTGACTTGTTCGAAAGACTGTCTGGACTCAGCGTCCCATTTTATTTTTACATCCTTTTTTAGCATATTTGTAATGTTTCTAAGGAGCTCTGCCAGATTGGGAATGAATCTTCATAGAAAGTTTATTTTCTCGATAAAAGACTGTAGTTCTTTGAGGTTTCTTATGTGTTCTAATTTTTGTATGGCCTCGATTCTGCTGGGGTCTATTTTGATTCTGTTCTTGGAGATGATGTGTCCTAGCAGTTTTCCTTCCTCTAGCCCAAAAAGGATTTTCTTAGGATTTAAAGAAATCCCAAACCTTCTACACTTCTCGAAAACTCGTCTGAGGTGTCGCAGGTGTTCATCATCAGATCGGGAAAACACAGTTACATGATCCAAATAGACGACAATAAACTTACCCGATTCTTCCACAAAGGTGATTTCCATCGCTCTTTGGAAAGTGGCTCCAGCGTTCATCAAACCAAAAGGCATCTTCACATACATGAAAGTGCCCCATGGTGTGGTGAAAGCGGTTTTGTCTTGGTCATCCAGGTGAACTAGGATCTGATTGTAACCCGAGAAACTGTCCAGCAAAGATATTCAACTAGATCCGACCACCCTTTGTAGGATGTGGTCCATTTTGGGCAAGGGGTAATTGTCTTTCAGGGAGACCTTATTCATATTTTGGAAATCAATGCATAGCCTGATCTCCCCAGATTTCTTACGTGTCAGGACCAAATTCGAGACCCATTTGGAAAAATGCAACGGGACTATGATTTTGGCATCATACATTTTTTTAATCTCCTTTTCTATCAAAGGGAGCAACTTGGGATTTATCCTCCTAAGTTTCTGCCTGAACGGTTTTTGGTCTTGTTTTATTGGAATCTTGTGTTGTATGATGCTGGTATCATAAGCTTTCAAATCCTCATAACCCCAGGCAAAGACATCCAAATATTCTTTGAACAACTCAATGTATTTGAGTTTTTTCTTAGAATGTAATGATTTAGACGATTTGACTCTCCTGGGTTTCTCTTCGGTCCCTATATTACAATCTTCTACCTCTTGTCCATTGGCTTCAATTTTCGGTTTTTTGGCTACGTCGTTAAAATCAAACAAGTCCTCTAAAGGAACTAGACCTCTAGGCAAAACATTGCTTTTCAAATGTAAAACATCGGCCTCCATCTCATCATCGCCTAATTCTCCCGAATCTACGCTATTTACACTATCAATTTCAAAATCATATCTATTTACATTTTCGTCTTCGTTCTCTAAATCTATATTTGTACATTCAAAATCATTTTTACACTGCAGAAATTCCTCGATTTGATCATCATTACCAAACACTTTCCAGTACCTGATATTGTCGGGAACGGTTGGTCTACATTTTACCTCCACTTTTTATGGGAGAGTTGAGCGGAAAGGAATCTTACACGTGGTTGCTGACGTAGCCAATCCATCCGCCAAAATGTTTTGTCCACTCAGCATTACCTGCAAGTCCACTTTAGTGAAACATCTAAGGGCATCAAGAACAACATTCCTATAAGCTCTAAGACGTGGGTGTTTCAAAGCGTACTCACCTTTGATCTGCTTGATTATCAGCTCAGAATCACCTCTTACCATAATATGTTTAGCACCAACTCTTTTCAAAAGCTTCAAACCGAGCATCAAGGCTTCATACTCAACAATATTGTTAGTGCATTGGAAATTTAATTTGTAAGAATGGTTTTCTGAATACCTGTTTCTATGATTATGCAGTCAAACTCTTGCTCCAACTCCTTCTTTGCTCACTGCTCCATCAAAATCCATGCTACAAAAATCTGCCAGTAATTCTTCAGTTATCACGTTTTTCGTTCTTGCTACCTCAATGATTTCTTGGCCTTCGTCTGGAATAGATGTATCTTCTCCTAGCTGAGTGTCTTTCTCTCCTGTGTCACCATCATTGTACAAGATAAAATAATCTAGGTCGGAATGCGCGGAGTAAAGAGGATATTTGTGCGGCTTTTCCTGGCTACTGACCATGTACTTCATCAATGTTTCTCTATATAGCCTTCTTTGTTGCCATAAAACTGGGATAGTGGCATAAGACATATCTAGCTATAGGGTACCCCTCAACTTAGCCCCCCAAGACTGGGATAGCAACATTCCATACTTCGGAGGGATGTCTACAACTACCATGTCCATGACCATACTTTTTGCAGGAATCTGAACCAAGGTGATACATAGGTCCTTGATCAAACCAATACATCTAACTTCACTGGAGTCGAATGAATGTAAATCTTTATAAGGTCTGGTAACCTCTATTCCCAGTTTCTCCATCACTGCTTTCGACATCATATTGTGGGAAGCACCTAAATCCAACATAGCATTATGCAATATCAAGTCATGTATGTTTAGACTGATGTAAAAAGGAGCGACATCACCATTGTCATCTCGACCATCTACTTCAGGTCCGAACATAAGTTCGGGTTGATCATCAGTAAGGTTCATAGTATCTGAATGATGTGTTGATCCAATGGTTAAGGCCTTCGTGCCTATGTCAGGTTCAATGTTCAGTGCTTTAATCACCTGTGAGCGATAAACGTCTTTGTTCATCAACTCAGAAAGTGGGATGGAAATTTTTACTTTGGCCAATTCCCCCTCAAGGCAGAAAGGTGTAGGAGCTCTGCCTTGGCTCATCAATTTTGGTTTGTCCACCAAACTCTTCTGGCCAGAAATACTTGGTGGATTAATAGGTGAAACCTCGGGCTGTGACGGTCTTTTCATAATAGTAAGATTTTTCTTCGCAGGAACTTTGGCAGTACTCTTCTCAGGAATATTCTCGGCAGATGGCTCAGAGGACTTCTTGGTTTAGACTACCTTCTTCGTTTCAATCATCTTTTTTGGGGAACTCCCTTCTGTCATTTTACTCCGCAGATTATACTATTGGTGTACTTCCAAAATGGCATTTTCGAATGCCTGTTGTTCTACATCTTCAGTTTCTTCACTTACTTTTGTTTGATTGAGAAGAAAAAGTTCTTGTTCTTCTTAGGTAAGGAAAATAACTTCGTTATCGTGAATGCCCATGAGATTTATGTGAGTATCCTCCAATTCCTCAATCACTTCCTCCCCTTCATCAGCATAATTTTCTTGTAGGGGAGGTCTGATCTGCTGATCTGGACCCCTCTTCTCTCTTTGATCCCTAAGATCTCTCTGTTTGATTTGAGGAGGGTTTCTCCTAAAGTTAGGGTTCCGAACCTGAGGAGCTGGTGGGTTTTCTCTCGGAGGATTTTTGTCTGACACAGTAAGTCTTTCCATCATTCTTTCCATTGCTCTGGCCAAAGAATCCAATTTGGAATTTGAGGTTGATGTGGAAGGTTATTCTTTGATTGTGACTCTCCTCTCTGACCTATGACGTGCCCTTTTTGCCAACAAATTGGCCAGCACACTTATTGCACTTTTCTGCATGTCTTCCAGGGTGGTAGAATTTCTTTCCCTTAGTTGGTATGACATGTCAGCGTCAAAACCATCAGGGAATTTTATCAATGCCAAAACCTGTGGAGGTTTGATTTCAGCTGGGATTGCGTTGTACAAGTTATTGAAACGAGTGCAATAATCTTGGACTGTCTCACCTTGTTTTCTTCTGATATTTTCGTATTCTAACAAAATTTGGAGAGGGTTTTTCTTTACGTCCCATCTGTCTAGAAAAATCCTTTGGAATGCGGTAAGGTCAAGGACTGAGGCGACACGCAACCCTTTATACCATTTTTTTACGTCACCTGTCAAACTTTGGGAAAACAATCTCATTTGAACGCCAGCTTCATCTACTTCATGTAGATCATAATAATCATTCATTTTATCTACGTGTTGTTGTGCTCTCAAAGGTCTTGTTGCATCAAACTGTGGAAGTCTCATTTGATATTCTTGGGGCATGGCATGAAGAGGCGAAGCCAACACCAAGGGAGCATATCGAGCTGCCATGATGTGTGGAGGAGGTGTGATAACAGACTGGATGATCGGTGAGGTAATGACTGAAGATGAGGACGAGGAGGGACTGGCTAGCACTGCGGGAGTGATTTGCGATTTAGCAGTGGGAGACAGAACTTCAGGGGTTTGAGGTCGTAAAATGGTTGGGTCAAAAATGATTCCAGTCATGAAACTATCGGACCGTGTTCTAATCAGGCTTTGTTGGGAAAAGGTGTCAAATTCAGGGTTTTGAAAGGAAATGGGTTCCCCTGAAAAGGAAAGGGACTTATGCAAGGGAGTATGACTCACTGAGATTTTAGCTATGGTCTTTTTCCTGAGCAACTGTTCTGGGTTATCTGTCACTATCGTAGGTTCTGGGTCTGGATGAGATCGAGTATAAACTTTCTTAGGAGCCAGATTTATTTTTGATTATATATATATATATATACCTTTTAGTTTTATGAGTCCAAAAATAATATGTACAAATTTCAATCAACCTCTAAACATTACTTTCTTCTCAAATTTGCAATCTTTTAGGAACAGGCTTTCTTTTTAGGGAAAAGAAAACGTGAAATTAAAATTTTTAGTTTCTTCTCCCACTGTGGTCGCCACTATGTTAGCACTCTGTAAATTTCCTAGAGGTTGACCATAGAAGAAATCTACAAAAGGTAACTTTATCCAACCACTTTTGAAGCTGGGATCTAGCCCTTCCAACCTCAGAGAGGGATCTATCTATATGATTTAGCTATGTTTCTAATTTTAAATATTAGGCTAGGTAAAGAAATAAGGTCGGTTTTGTTGTCAAAGTATTTTTTCGAATTGGTTGAGACAGTCTACACATCCATTGGGCTATGGGGTCTGTGTTTTAATAAAATATGAAATCCAAACCAGAAACGCAAAGGAAAACTTTCACAGGGCGAGATAATATAATCACTGGATTCTTTAATAGCATAAATGATGAATAGAAGAAAAGGTGAGAAAGATAATTTCAACAAAGAAGCAGTTAAGAATTTCTTTATTGAAAACACCAGAAGATAAAACACTAAGATCTTTCGAGTCAAAAACAGGGTATACTAGATAAATCTTGCAACATTCGTTACTCTTAAAGATTAGATTTCAGAAAACAGTATGATAACAAAGCGAGAAAAACATTCAACTTAGAGAGAAAAACATCACCAGTGAATACATGCAAGAATTCTGTAAAAATGCCTCCTTTTTATTAATGGAATATCTCTTAAAAAATATTATAGTCTCATAGCATCAGGGTGTGAAGATCAACAACTCACTATACTTTGAAAGATGAAGTATTTATAACTCAAATTACAAACAATCATGTCATTAATGATCAGGACGTGCTAAATCTATTTTTAGCCTAACTAACTTAACAAATTTCCTAAATCTAGGAACTGCTTGATGATGTGGTGTGATTGCACGCTGATTTCTGGGTGGGTCGTTGATGAAGCCTCTGCACGACCTCATCTGACTGGACAAATGACTGGACTAGGACAACTCATCTACTACTCGATCAGATGACAGAGTTCCTCCCATCGGAGATGACTGGGCATGTTGACTTTGTGTATCCTTCGATACACTTCGTCCATTTCTATGTATTTGGCGAAGGTAGGCTTGGTGAGGAAGATGTATCGAATCTCATGTTGGATACTGATGTCCCACTGAAGAGCATCTAGAAACCCCTTGCCAGTGATGCTCCCTTGAATGCCTGCAAACTTTGAGCTGTCCTTAGCCACATCGACCAATCTCTTCTTGTAGTCTGGGAGTGTCATCAATTTATAATCGATTACCTTCATACCAGGCAGACCTTTCTTCTGTAGAGCCTCAATCTTACTGAAGAATCTTTGTACCCCTAGTTCCATGACCTGAACCTTTTCTTTCAACTGAAGCATTAATCCTCTATTGGTCAAAACTCTTTTGACCTCAAGGATGGTCTCTGTTTTGTCTTTAATTTTCATCTCTTCCAGCTCTTCCCTGGTCTTAGAATTGAGGAACTTGATGATCTCGTTCACCTATGTTGGCATGTCTCCCAATTATACTCTGATCTTCTCGATGGCCTGTTTGCTTCTTTGTACCAATTCGTTCTACTCAAACATGATTTGGATCATGGGCGATATATTGTTCATGGACTTAGTGATGTTTTTCCATACACTCTCTTTAACCTTGACCAAAGTCTTTCCTTCCACTGTTATCTTCCGGAGCTGTTGTAGCTCCTGCTTGAGCTACTCTGTCACCTGCTTTTCCTTGGAGAGGCTGTTCTGGAAGGAAGATTTGAGTTCCTGAAGGTTCTCAATCTCCTTTTTTAGTCTGTTGATCTCTATTTCCTGCAGGTTCATCTTTTCCATAGACTTAGCCAGGTTGGTTGTCTTCTCCTGGGATGTCAATGGAGTCACGGATGTGACTTCTGTCACTGATGCTGTGCTCACTCCTGAAATTGGAATAGCACTCAATGGAATGACTTCCATTGGATTTAGTTGCTCTTTTTCTTTTAACAGCTTCTCCATCTCAGCTTCCATCTCCTTAAGTTGTGCGTTCTGCTCCATGAGCAGATTGATCATTGCATCCTTCTCTCCTTCTTTCTCTACTATCTCCTTCGCCTGCGGATCCTCTGTGGGCAGGAGCTTCAGTTGTTTCCTCAAGGAGGCTATGTCATCATTCTTATTTTTTATCATTTCCTCAGCTGCTTTCACGTTTGAAGGATCGTAACCGATCTTGAGGACCAGCTCCTCCAAAGTATTGATTCTGTTGTCCTTGGCAAAGGATGATATCTTCTCCAACTTGAGTTGTGTTTGAACATTGTTCAGGGACACTTGCAATTTGGACGCAGAAGTGGAAGCATGCGCCAACATATAGAAAACCATTTCCCCTGTCTGCTTGTGCAGATCCATTTGGTCGGTCGGATGCACGTCCTTCATTTGGAATTCGAAGGTGGCCCTTTTATAGTCAGTGATCACCTTGGGATTTGGTACCTGTGCCTGGAGGAATTCCATATGCATTCTTCCCTTCTCGGTGTTGAATGTAGATAGAAACCTATGTTGCGCAGTCGACGTCTGCTTCTAGAACTGGGTGCAAGTACTGTTGGTCAGGGTCTGGTTCCTTTTCTTGATCAGCTCATATTTTTCAAAAATGCTCAACTTGGGTCCCACCTTTCCTGTCTGAGTGTTCAATGGGGAGTCTGTGGATTTCTTCGACAATGTTGGGGTAATGACCTTATGGAGGCTCGAACCAAAGGGTGGGATACCAACTTTGGTCACTGTAGTAGACAGGGCTTCTTTTTCCCCGGTCGGGCCAGGAACTGCAACAGTCTTAGGCCTCTTTGTAGTGTCCCCAAGGCTGAGCCCCATTGTAAACCATGTTCTGAAAAGAATTGTAATTATGTTTTATAGGCTGGTGAGGCAAGTTTTTATAAGCTGTAGGATTATGTGTTTGTTAGGCCAGGGAGCCTAAGTGCTGAAGGCCAGGAGCCTGCTGTTGTACTTGTATGTATGCAGAACACTTAATAAAATGTAAACACCACTAGGTGCAGACCGACCATGATGAATGAGTGAAGGGGGACTAAGCATCCATAGAGTGGGCAAGGAATTAGGGGTTGGAAGGTGGGAAAGGGGCTAAGTGATGAGCCTAGGGGCTAAGACTAGGGGGCTTAAGCCTGGGAATAATATTTTAATATTATTCGAAAAGAACATGTGCATTTTATGTTTCATTGCATCCTAAGTTTTGGAAAGGATAAGCGTGCAAAGAGGATGCATGCTAATGGAACACATGCAGTTCCAAGGGTGACAAGTGTCAGCCCTGGTGCATGAAAATAAAATGGCCAGGAGGAGCCATGAGAGGAGCTCTCCTCCATTCGACCTAACGGTCTGAAGGTAAACGATTGGACCTCTGCAAATGAATACCCTAGTGCATCCCTGAAAGCCAAAAATTCTGTGTTGACTTCTGAGAGAGCCGGTACCACCCCTTTCTGAATAGTTCGAACCTATGTTGACCCTGTGTGGATTGTTTGTCACGCATGCCCGACAACCAGAGCGTGAGTCTATTCTATGCTGGCGGATTGGGAAATAGAAGTGACCGACCATTGTTGAACATGTTGGGAAGCCCGTGTCTATTTTCCCCGCGAGTTGTTGTAACCGTGCAGTGCTGGACTGCGTGGGGTCTTGTTGGCTAGTGGTGCAACGTTCTCTCTAGGTGAGAGAAGTGATTGAGGTTGGAAGAACAGGTTGTTGGCCTGTGAGCGATTCTCTGCAGGTGAGAGAGTGCGGGAAGGAAGGAGTGGACTCCTAGAAGGAACCCTGCAGCTACCACCGAGCTGAGAGACTTCTGGTCCGGCCTGTTCCTGTAACCCAAGGCAAGGGAGATTAGCAGCCGAAGGACTGTCCATGTGACAGAGAAGGTGTATACTCCTGGGGTGGAACAGGAATGTGGGGAATGAGGGTCTGTGGGCAGTGAGCGTGGGAGGTTCCTTGGAGAGAATCCCTTCCTTGTGATTGTGTGTTGTTTTCCTTGTAACCTCAGCCTAGCCCAGTATTCCTTGTCTCGGGGTGGAGCTTAGTCCCAGCTCGGGGGTGACCCACTGCTGAGCTGGTGAGTAGTGTGGTCTAAGGCTAGGAGGTTCGTGGAAGGCCCACACTTGGTTGGTTGATTCTACCACTGTTAAAAGATAAGTACCTGATTATGTTTTAATCATGTTTTGCATGACTCTATTGCTTATGATATCATGATTTTCGCTGTGTATATGAATTAATATGAAATGCTAATTGCTTTTTGATTATGGAAGTAATTCATATGAATACTCTATGTTTAATGTGTTTATTGTTTAAATGCATGTGGGTTAAATAGCATCGGTATGAGTTATGTACAAAATGGTGTTATAGTTTTCTTTTAAGAGCGATTAAACCTTAGTAGCAGAAAAGGTGTGCTACAGTTTCGTATCAGAGCCAAGGTTTTGACACTGAGCCTAGATGGGCCAGTGGAGTGGTATTTAGACCGAGAATGTGAAGGGAAATTGGGTCTAGAAGGCCAATTTCGATCCTTGGTTTGCTCCAAAATGTCAAGGAGTTACTTGATGAGTTTTAAGCTCAGGAAGTTTAGTGGCATGTGAAACAACAGTCGGGGTGGTCTATGACCACGAGAAAATAGGACTCCACACTAGTAGCATTAGAACCTTAGGATATTCTCAGGAGGGAAGGTGGACCCTCATGACCGTCGGATCTGGAGAGTATGCGTAGGGTTTAAATCCCTTTTTGAAATTGCATAGGAGTGTGAAAATCGCGATACGCGAAATCCTGAAACAATCTACACCATAGATCGTGGGGAGAAGAACTTGACCATTAGATCAAGTAGTTTAATAGACAACGATTTCGGGATTCTGGAAAATAGAAGCTCAAGATGTGTGGATGCATGAACTTCTGATGCCAAAACCCTGAAACGCCGAAAGGATGTGCGCCGTAGATTTGAGAAATATCTGATTGTTGGATTTTACTAGGAAGGAACGTGGACACATGGAGATGTACCACGTGCCAGTGAGTCGAGGAGACTGGCGAGAGTGGTGGGACCCAATGACATCATTAAAAGCGACGTGGACCCTTTTGAACATACCACATGCCACAACGATGATGGACGATAGCTTTGTTGTGTGCCCGGAGAATAAAGTAACTTGCGATTTCGGGAACTCGTGGGATAAGGGCATGGGAGCTCGACATTGAGACTCACGAAGTCGCGAAGTAACGAGAACGAGAGGAGAAAATTCAACATCGCTTCTTGGGGTTTCGTGAAAGGGAGGCACCAGGGTTGGATGCCACAACTCACGAGGTGCGAATAGCGAAGGGTGCTAGTACTTAGCCCTAGACTACGGTCATGCGTAGTAGATGCTAGCGAGGAGGGAGCCATACTCATGTCACATCTCGAGTATCGACGGTTAGAGGAAATGAGTCGAGGGTCTTTGACTCATGAACTCACGAGATCGCAAGTTGCAAAAGGGTGACTCTGGTTACAAATATCTAACTGTGGGATCTTCGTGGGCCGAAACCCGAAGTCCCGAAATCCTAAAGTGCCGAAAATGAAAGTTTCAAAAACATGAAAAATTGCAGAACCAAACGAGAGCTCAGAAAACTTAATTGAATCAAAATGTCTTTCGTTCTTGTTCATATTGGCTTATAAATGTTACAGATTGTTCCGAAGGAGTAATGGCCTGAAAAACTTTGAATTTAATTACACAGTGCGTGTGCAGAGTTCAACGGAGCTCAGGATTCCAGCTAACCAACGCCGAGTATAGAATGGGAAAAGGTGATGATTGCCTCCGAAACAAGAGACGAATGGGAAGGAAAGGATGTCAATTTGGGAGTGGAAGGATCAAACTCCAATGGGCACAAAAAAGAGATGGATAAGGAAGAACATATGATATAACTCATCGAAAGATTGCAGAAAGATGCCTAGGCTCGCCTAGCTGATAACCGAAATCTCATGAAAATCAGGGATCGATAGGGTGAATTCAACTTAAAAATGTTGAAGATCCTGGAAAGAATAGAAAAGAAATTGGAAAAAGGGAGTGACACAAGCAGATCAAGAAGTGTCAGAACCCTTGAGTGGAGAAGGAGATCGAGGAGTGGTAACAAACATTATCGTCTCTCCCCGAAGCATTCTGGCAAGGAGACACACAGTAGTTCAAGCCCGTCCCCTACTAGAAAACATCGAAAATATGGAAAGGATGAATTGAAAGGGGAGATGAACAAGATTAAGCCTCCAACATTCGATGGAGAGCATAAGAAGGAAGAAGATGCCGAGACCTGGTTGCTTGGAATGAAGAAATACTTCCAACTACAGAATTATTCTGATCATGCAGAAGGAAGAATTGCAATGTACCAACTGAAAGGAAAGGCATCCATGTGGTGGGATCAGTTCATGCAGGTGCAACACATTTGAGAGAAAGATGTCACTTGGAAGGAATTTAAGAGGTATTTCGAGAAGAAATACCTGACTAAAAGATACTATGATAGAAAAATGAAGGAGTTCTTCGAAATCAAGTTGGGAAGTATGACCATTGATGAGTATGAACGAAGTTTTCTGGAACTACTAAAGTATGTTCCATTCATCAAAGATGAGGCTGTCAAGATTCAGAGGTATCTGAGTGGATTGCCACCTTCCATTGGTGACAAGATTCAGTATGATGATTCTAAGACTATGGAATAAACAATAAGAAGGGTGAAATGCTTATACGAACAACAAAGAGAAAAGCCTACCTTTCGGAAGGCTTGGGATGACCAGAAGAGGTTTAAGAAAGAACAGAGGTAGAAGGGAAACAAGCCTCCCTTTTTCAAGAATGGCCCTGGGGAACATTCATCCTTTAGAGACCCCAGGAAAGTTGAAGGGAGTGAGCAGATTCCAAGGCCTCCACCTATGGAGTGTTGGGGTTGTAAAGGGAATCATAGGTACAAAGAATGCCCCCACAGAAAAGGCAAAGCAAGAACTTTCCATACTGTTCAGCAAGATGAAACAGTGGAGGATATGGGTAGCAGAATGTCAAGGATCTACGCAGCCCTGGACAACAAGCAAGCAGAATTTCAATCGCACATGATTGAAGTGGAAGGTACGATCAACAGCTGACCAATTTTTATTTTAATTGATTCAGGGGCTAGCCATAGTTATGTAGATCCTAGAGTGGTGGAAAGTTTGCATCTAACGAGAAGCAAACTTGAGAAGTCTTGGTTAGTGCAGTTGGCCACAGGTACCAAGAGTAAGGTCATTGAATTGGTTAAGTCCTATTCAGTAGACATGAAAGGAATGAGCACTAAGGTTGAATTGAACATTCTGCCATTAGTCTCATACGATTGCTTAATTGGGATGGACTGGTTGGACCAACACCATGCCCTTCTGGATTTTCATAACAAGAGGTTCACATGCCTGAACGAAGAGGGAAATCAGGTAACAGTCCAAGGAATTCCCAGAGACATGGTTGTTAGAGAAATCTCAGCCATGTAGCTGAAGAAATGTTACCAGAAAGGCTGTCAATTATTTGCAGCTCAGGTGGAAGAAGCATCCTAAGATGAAGTCTTGAATCTGGAAGACCACAAAGTACTCAAGGAGTTCAAGGTTGTATTTCAGGAGGTACTTGGACTATTTCCGAGGAGGGACATCAATTTTTCTATAAATTTGATGCCTGGAGCAACTCCAGTTTTAAAGGCTCCTTATAGAATGAGTACACCAGAGATGAAGGAGTTGCAATTGCAGCTCGAAGAGCTACTAAAGAAAGGTTACATTTTCCCTAGTGTGTCACCTTGGGGAGCCCCAGTCCTATATGTGAAGAAGAAAGATGGGATGTTGAGGTTGTGCATTGATTTTCGACAGTTGAATAAGGTCATTGTCAAGAACAAATATCCTCTGCCAAGGATTGATGATCTTTTTGATCAGTTGAAGGATGCAAAAATATTTTCGAAAATAGATATCCGATCAGGATATCACCAAGTAAGAATAAAGGATGAGGACATCAGTAAGACTTCCTTTGGAACAAGGTACGGTCATTATGAATTCATAGTGGTGCCGTTTGGACTGACAAATGCACCTACTATTTTCATGTGCTTAATGAATGGAGTGTTCAGAAATTATTTGGACAAGTTTTTCATAGTTTTCCTGGACGATGTCTTGGTGTATTCCAAGACAGAGGAAGAACATGAGAAACACCTAAGAATGGTGCTGCAGGTGTTGAGAGAACACTAGTTGTACACAAAACTGATCAAGTGCTCTTTTTATCAAAGGCAGATCGTTGTGGATCCTGAGAAGGTACATGCCATTCGATAATGGCCAGCGCCAAGGAATGTGGTAGAAGTTAAATCTTTTATGGGTCTGGCAGGCTACTATAGGAGGTTTATAGCTGGATTCTCAAGGATATCTTGTTCTATCACTTCCTTGCAAACGAAGAGGAAGAAGTTCCAGTGGAATGAAGAATGTGAGAGCAGTTTCCAGCGATTGAAGCAGCTGCTAACCAGTGCTCCAATCCTGAAGATTGTGGATCCAAATAAGGATTACGTAGTGTGCACAGATGCATGTAAGGAGGGGCTGGGAGGAGTTCTCAGCCAAGAGGGATTTGTAGTTTGATATGAATCCTGAAATTTGAAGGAACATGAGAAGAATTATGCCACTCATGATCTAGAGTTGGCAGCAATCGTCCACGCCTTGAGGAAATGGAGACATTACCTCATGGGCAAGAGATTCAAGTTGAGAACAGACCATAACGGTCTGAAGTATTTATTTTATCAGCCGACCTTAAATGCCAGAAAAATCAGATGGTTGGAGTTTCTTTGTGAATATGAATTTGATATCAAGCATATCAAAGGGAAAGAAAATAAGGTGGCTGATGCACTCAGTAGAAAAGTGCACGATTTACATGATATAGCCATTAGCATGTACTAGACTGAGATGAGAGACATAATTTTGGAAGCTGCAAATGCTGATTTGCAGTACAAAAATCTTGTAGCAAAGCTACAACAGCGTGAGAGACCACAGACCAGGGAAAGTTACACCTTGGGAACTGATGGCTTACGTCTATATAAAAACAGAGTATATGTACCCAATGTCCGAGAATTGAAGTTGGAAATTCTAAAGGAGATGCATAACGTGACTTATGCTGGACATCATGGATATCAGAAGACTGTGGCAGTAGTCAAAAGCCATTACTTTTGGCCGGGTTTGAAGAAAGAAATCGCGGAATACATTGCCAGATGTATGGAGTGCTAGAAGGTTAAGGCGGAGCATAGGCACCCAACAGGGTTGTTGCAGCCTTTACCTATTCTTGAGTGGAAATGGTACGTGGTAAAAATGGATTTTATCACCGGACTACCTAGGATGAGCAAGCAACATGATTCAATCATGGTGGTGGTGGACAAGCTTACTAAAGATGCCCATTTTATTCCACTGAAAACCACCCACAGAGCAGCAAATGTTGCTGATATCTTCTTAAAAGAAGTTGCACGCTTGCATGGAATTCCTAAGACAATTGTGTCTGATAGAGACCCGAAATTCACTTCGAATTTCTGGAAAGGACTGTTCAAAGGATTCAGAACGAATCTGAACTTTAGCATAGCGTATCATCCCGAATCCGATGGACAGACAGAGAGAGTGAATAGAGTAATGGAAGACATGCTGAGAATGTATGTGATGGATAAACCATCAAGGTGGGAAGACTACCTGCATTTGGTAGAATTAGCCTACAATAATGGGTATAATGTATCATTGAAGATGAGCCCATTCGAACCGGTTTATGGAAGAAAGTGCAACACTCCGGTGAGCTGGGATAATCTAGCTGATAGAGTAGTAGTTGGGCCTGAACTGCTCAAAGATATGGAAGATCAAATGATAAGAATTAAACATAATCTAAAAACTACCTAGGACAGGAAGAAAAGTTACACTGATAGTAACATAACCCATAAAGAATTCAAAGTGGGTGACCATGTTTTCCTGAAAGTGAAAACTAACAGGAGTTCCCTAAAGTTGGGAAGTTGCGCCAAGTTGGCAGCAAGATTTTGTGGGCCATTTGAGATCCTGGAAAGGATTGGGACGGTTGCATACATGCTTGCATTACCTGCATCTATGACTGTACATAATGTGTTTCATGTTTCACTACTTAATAAATATGTACTTGATGCTAATCATGTTATCGATTGGAATGTGATTCAGGTGGAACCAGAAGGTGTCCTGCAAGTGCATCCTGTGCGCATATTTGATAGGCAAAGCAAACAGCTCCGAAATCGAGCTATAGAGCTTGTAAAGGTCCAGTGGACCTGGTACGGTCCTGAGGATGCGACATGGGAGCATGCAGATGTTATGCGGGCAGAGTAGCTACATATTTTTGAAGATTTTGAAAGGCTTGAAGAGATAGTGTAAGTTGCACTGAGGACAGTGAAAAAAAAAGGGGAGGGGGATTGTAGTGTCCCCAAGGCCAAGCCCCGTTGTAAACCATGTTCTGAAAAGAATTGTAATTATGTTTTATAGGCTGGTGAGCCAAGTTTTTATAAGCTAGAGGCTTATGTGTTTGTTAGGCTAGGGATCCTAAGTGTTGAAGGCCAGGAGCCTATTGTTGTACTTGTATGTATGAAAAACATTTAATAAAATATAAACACTGCTAGGTGCAGACCGACCACAATGAATGAGTGAAGGGGGACTGAGCATCCACAAAGTGGGCAAGGAATTAGGGGCTGGAAGGTGGGAAAGGGGATAAGTGATGAGCCTAGGGGCTAAGCCTAGGGGTCTTAAGCCTGGGAATAATATTTTAATATTATTCCAAAAGAACATGTGCATTTTATGTTTCATTGCATCCTAAGTTTTGGAAAGCGTAAGCGTGCAAAGGGGATGCATGTTGATGGAATGCATGCAGTTCCAAGGGTGACAAGTGTCAGCCCTGGTGCATGCAAATAAAATGGCTAGGAGGAGCCGTGAGAAGAGATCTCCTCCATTCTACCTGATGGTCTGAAGGTAAATGATCAGAGCTATACAAAAGAATACCCTGGTGCATCCCTGAAAGCCAAAAATCCTGGGTTGACTTCTGAGAGAGCCGGTACCACCCCTGTCTGAATAGTTTGAACCTGTGTTGGCCTTGCGTGGAGTGTTTGTCACGCATCCTCAACAACCAGAGTGTGAGTCTATTCTATGCTAGCAGATTGGGAAATAGAAGTGACCAGCCATTGTTGAACTTGTTGGGAGGCCCGTGTATGTTTTCCCCATGAGTTGTTGTGACCACACAGTGATGGACTGCATGGGGTCTTGTTGGCCAGTGGTGCAATGCTCTCTCCGGGTGAGAGAGGTGATTGAGGTTGGAAGAATAGGTTGTTGGCCTATGAGAAATTCTCTGTAGGTGAGAGAGTGCGGGAAGGAAGGAGAGGACTCCTGGAAGGAGCCCTGCAGCTACCACCGAGCTCGGAGACTTCTGGTCCGGCATGTTCCTGTAACCCAAGGCAAGGGAGATTAGCAGCCGAAAGACTGTCCAGGTGATAGAGAAGGTGTATACTCCTGGGGTGGAACAGGCATGTGGGGAATGAGGTTCTATGGGCAGTGAGCGTGGGAGGTTCCTTGGAGAGAATCCCTTCCTTGTGATTGTGTGTTGTTTTCCATGTAACCTCAGCCTAGCCCAGTATTCCTTGTCTCGGGGTGGAGCTTAGTCCCAGCTTGGGGGTGACCCACTGCTGAGTTGATGAGCAGTGTGGTCTAAGGCTGGGAGGTTCGTGGAAGGCCTGAACTTGGTTGGTGGATTCTACCATTGTTAAAAGATGAGTACCTAATTATGTTTTAATCATGTTTTGCATGACTCTACTGCTTATGAAATCATGATTTCCATTGTGTATATGAATTAATATGAAAAGATAATTACTTGCTGATTATGGAAGTAGTTCATATGAATACTCTGTGTTGAATGTGTTTATTGTTTAAATGCATGTGGGTTAAATAACATTGGTATGAGTTATGTACAAAATGGTGCTATAGTTTTCTTTTAAGAGTGATTAAACCTTAGTAGCAGAAAAGTTGTGCTACACTCTTGGTATGCAGCTGGGATTCCTCGGATGATACCTCAGTGACAGGCGGAGATAGATCTTGCCTCAACCTTTTCTCTTTTGGGACCTATGGCGTGGTCATTTGCGACACAGTGGCCAGGGGATCTTGTTGTTCTACTTCGACCAATGTGTTAGGCTCCCACACTATCTGATTTGCAAAATTTTCAACTTCAGGCCTAGCTTCATGAAAATATGAGATGTTCTTGTTTTTCACCCTCATATCTGATATGATCCCACATGGATCATAATTCCATGGGAAGCTCATAAAGAACTTCATTTCCCTCAGAATTCTGTCTGCTTCTTCCCTAGCGCCACGATTGTTGAATATGAAGGAGCCAATCTGCCCCTTGATTCTAAGATGTTGCCTTTTCTTCAGCGACACAAAATGGATATCATCGGAATTTATAATCTTCCTGATATACTCCAAAGCAAAATTCTTACAAGAAGATACTTGGGCAGCTTATACGGTGCCAACTCGCACCCGTATACTCTGATCTCGGTGTAATCTTGATACAAGTACAAATCCCCGGTCTTTGTGTTGTTCGAGAGATGAAGGATCCTCTGAACTTCATCATTTATCTGAGGCTCGGGCCTGCCGCTTAGCATACTTACCACGGGGTGGTAGAACTGATTGATGAACTCCTTGAAACTGAAATCAGTAGAGTTGTCCTTGAGTAAGGAGGTCCATGCTGTCACTGCCTGAGGTCTACCATCTCCATCCATCTTCTGCATGGAGAAGCCAAATTTGTCTACTTGGAAGAAGACAAACAAGTATGCTAGTATCAATGAGTATATGAACATGCCTTCCATGCCAAAATTCATGAACTGTTCATGAATATTGTCTACCAAGAATGTGCTGAAGTCAAACTGGGTGGTGGGATTTTCATCGGTAGAGAAAATGGATAGAAAACCCAGAATGGGTTCATTTACCCACTGATCAGAATAATATCCTAAACAAAGCACAAAGGGATGAGATAACCTAGTTCCCTTTGGTCAAGAACATGGAAGATGGATAAGGAGTATTTGTGGAGGGAAATTGAGCAGATGGGGGAAGGAAAAGCTCAAATATTTGAGCTCTTTGGGGGAATGTCATTTTTTGGTATAATTCTGTAAGAATTTCTAGGTTGAAGGGTGACGCGGAGTCGGCTCGGGGGATTTGAATCATATGGTCTATGGATTCGGGTGTGATGAGGAAAATAATCTCCCCATACGAGGAGACGATGGCTCTTTTCTCGGGAATGTAGTGGGCTTGACACTTGAGAGCGAACTCGAGAAAATGGTGGATATGAGGGAAGAGGTAGAGGGGTAAATTGGACTCCCAGAGTCCAATTTCATCACTTTGGTCTAGGAAAACTTCCCTGAGCCATGAATGAAGGTATAAGAAATCAAAATCTCATTTTGTATCTATGATTAATCGGTCTTTGTCGACCAGTGGGATCCTGTCAAGGTCGATAGGAGGCAGGAGAAATAGATTCTCCTCTCCTTCTGCTTGTTTGGACTTTGGTGCCATTTCTGCAACAGTACCTAGAAGAAAACACAATGTTAGTGGGGACGACTGACTGTGGATGAGGGAAACTGACTATAACGGAGGAGTAAACGGTGAAATTCTTTGGTGCGATGGGTGAATAGCGAAAGTAAGGAGAATAATGGTAGTTTTTAAGTAAATGGGGGTCGGTTGGGTGCGGGAGATAGGTCAGTTGGATAGCAAATAGGTTATCCACTAATAAATGGCCAATGGATCATTTTGAGGGTGAGATGGCGGGTGACGGTGGCTGAGGGATACGGACCGGTGATGTGGCGGCTATCGATTGGAGGTAAAAGTCATAGTAAGGGGCTTGCCATGAGCGAATGGGGGCGAAGAACTGACAATAGTTATGGGACGTGACTAATTCTGGAAAGGTGGATGGTGACGTCTAGAGGTGACGATGGTAAGTCAAACAGTAGGAGACGATGGGACACAGGGCCGATAGATCGACGCCACGTATAGGCAGGGGCCTGCCGAAGGAAAAATCTTCATTCTGGACCCCCCCCGGTTAAAAGCAGATCATCTGGGGGGGTCCGAAATAAACTAGCCTATATTCTAACCTAGATTCCTATGAAAATTAACCAAGATTAGACTATTGGGTAAAGAAATTACTCTACCCTGGGGCTACCTGACCAGGATTAGATAGCTTGGCCAGATTTATTCACTAATCTAACCTAGACAATTTGGCTAAGATTAAATTGTTTATCCAAACTCATTCACTACCCTATCAACATGAATTTAAAAATAACTTGGCCATGCTTGAAAGGTATGGACCAAGTTACTATTATTGCATGAGGCTTTTATTGAAATTCTTTTATGCCCTCTTTTTTTCTTTCTTTCTTTTTCTTTTCTTTTCTTTTTTCTTTTCTTTTTCTTTTTTCTTTTCTTTTATTTTTCCTTTCCTTTTCTTTTTTCTTTTCTTTTTCCTTTTCTTTTTATTTTTCAAATTATTTGCAGAATGAAAAATCATTTGTCAACAAAAACACTAGAGATAGGTGATATCCCAGTCACCAGTTGATCCTATAACTTATAGGGTGATAACACCTTCACAAGAAACAAAATTTCCTTAGACAGAGAAATCAGAGATAGGGAAAGGAAAGGAGTTGGAAACTTCCACAAAAATCCCTAAGTATTTTCCCAAAAAAGTAGGAGGAACAACATCAACAGAACTTGGAAGTCCTATTACTTCTTTGACCCCATTGCAGTCTACTTATGGAAACCCCCAAGAGGGAGCTCTATATGTTAGTGATCTCGAACCTATTCCTAGGGATGAGATTGCTTCCTCTGATTACTTTTTTAGTAAAAAGAGGAAGGCTATCCTGAAACAGGAAATGCATCCAAGAGGAGACATGATGATAAAAAAACACAAGATCATTGTAGATGGACAAAAACTTAAAGAGGGGGAATTTGCTACAGAAATAGCAGGCACAATGGGAGCCTTAGCATTTGAAAATTTATACTCTGTGGGTAATTTGAGAACTATGTTGCAGTAGAAAGATCAGATGATAGCTTAGCTACAAAATCAATTAAAGGAGACTGAAAGAAGTATTAGTCGGGAGATAAACAAGGGTCTAGAACCAGCCCGATTCAATGACATTCAAGAGATTCAAAAACTAAAATCAAGCTTAGATGAAGCAAACGTGAAAATGCAAGTCAACCAAGCACATGTCCTACAGTAAGAAGAAATGAATAAATAGTTACAAAATAATATTAGTTCCATTCAAAATCAAGTGGTAGAGCTTGAAATCTTCCAAGCCCAGGTGTTGGAAATACATACAAAGATAGAAAAAGAGAAACAGGGAGTATTTTTTAAGCTGGAATTTGTTCAGAATTACTTTCAGGAAACAAGTAAATCCTTGGAGAGTATTCTCCTAAAAGAGAGAGAAGTGAAAGCAGCCAGAATGACTTTTCAAAAAGTAGTGGCTCTTTCAACAAAAGAGGAGGTCAGAGAGACTCAAAAGCTATCTGTTTCAGAGTAGATTAAAGGTGCTTTAATACTCAAGGTATGGGAGGCAAACCTTGTAGAAAATAAGAAAATAACCAGAGAGGTTAATGACGAATGTCAAAGAATTTTTAACATTTTAGAGAAAGCTTCATTAAACATTGGAAGAAACAAATGTCTAGGGTTGTTAGGAGAAATTAACATTATTAAGAATCAGTTAAGATTCAAGGAGGATCTGGAAGAAGTTCAGGTAGAGATCCCACAAATAAAGGTAATCAATGTCACTCAAATCGACAAATGGATAGTGATGCCAAAATTAAAGTTACAAACTATTAAGTTCAGAATAAAGATAATCGAAGACTGTCTGCCTGAACTATAGAGAAATTTCTTCTTATTTGAGGCAAATGATATTCCAGAAGCTCCCAAAGTTTTGGTGCAATTTCTGGGAAAATGTATTCGTTGTCTTAAAACAGAATAGGGAAGTTCATCAACACAGACATGAAATACTACTTTGGATATTTTCATCATTGAAATAATAAAGCAGTTAAAATAGAAATGTAAATTGTTCAACATTACTCATTCATGTAACCGTAGTATTC
Source organism: Picea glauca (assembly GCA_000966675.3). Taxonomy (NCBI): domain Eukaryota; kingdom Viridiplantae; phylum Streptophyta; class Pinopsida; order Pinales; family Pinaceae; genus Picea; species Picea glauca. The sequence continues at coordinate 88,844 of JZKD02S1818168.1, read as the reverse complement.
GAAAGTTAGTTAATCACCAACAGGAAAAAGGTTTGGCAATCATGTATAAATATAGTTTCACAAGACTGAGAAAGGGCTTTTGGTTTTTTGGGAGCTGATTGTATGAGAAGTTTTCCGATTTACAATGATATAGATAATGCAGAAGAGATTCTAAATTCTGTCACCTTGAAGCTATGTGTTCCTTCACTCTGTTTTTAATATCTTTCAATATATTTCGTTCTATGTTTCGCTAATGAATGGTAGAATATAGTTTAATTCAAAATTCTACTGTAGTTTGAAATTATTTGATTATCTAATCATTTACATTTTTTCCTCTATGATTTCTATCAACAGTTTCAAGACCTGTAGGTCATTTGGATGGTTATATTTTATACTTCGTTAGAAATCTTGTTTTTATCCCCTTCTTTTGTTATGATATGAGATTATTTCATGATTAAAGCCTCATATTCTTCAACAACGTTACTTTGTTATTATTTTAATATTCTCAAATTAATTCAAGTACAAGAAACAACCTTTACTATTATTATGTTATTATTTTGAGTTCCAAAATTCCTTTTCTACTTCATCCCTCAAAACTGAAGCAACAAATCTTAAAACTTTTTATAATTCAATAAAATTTTACTTCCCATGATTGTCCCAAATAATAGACAGCCTAACATAGAACCTGTCCTTCAATATCAAACTAGATTTTCTTTGAACTTATTTGATACTATCCTGCAAACAACAACCACTTGGGTTGAATTAGAACGCTCATGGGTAGTTATTGAGAGAGATATTAGCATCCAAGAACAATGGGAAGCTAGACAGAGACAGTTGAGAAACCAACTCTGATTTACCCTTCACATTCGTTTCTTACCCCTTAATTATCATTATCTTTTAGAATTCTTTGACGGTATACTTTAGAGCCTTAAAGTATAAACTCGGGATCAAAATTTAACATAGGGAATGGTCTACGACAATCTCTCTTATTGAAGGTCACTCTCAATAGTGGTCAAGAAAACTGGCCTGCCTTGCTGGACAATCATTCTTTTGAATCTCACAGTTGTGAGAAGTTTCAAAGAATGGTTCGTTTGGAGGTTGGTGCAGGACAATCATTTCCTTAGTAAATGGTCCGGACAATCATTCCCTAGGGTAGATTCATCCTCTCTAGGTTTCACTTTGTTTAGTGTTGGAGGAATGGCCTAGATAAGTGAATGGTCCAAGTTCAACAATCAAGGACAACCATTCCCTAGGGAAGATTCATTCTCTCTAGGTTTCACTTTGTTTAGTGCCGGAGGAATGGCCCAGATAGGTGAATGGTCCAGGCTCAGAAAGAGGGACAATTATTCCTTGCTTGAAAAGAATAGTCCAGATAAATCATCATTGATGTTTTACTTTCTTTGAGCATATGCTCTTCTAGATCTCACAGATGTGAGTGGAAGAATGGCCCACATGATTCAGTTTATATCATAACAATATTTTTCTATGCAAGTTGATGATATGATTGTTATGGAGACTGTTTGTCTCCGGACAATAGATGTATACTATTGTGGTGGATGTGTTCCACTGATTTTGATTATATGTCATTGATCAGGTATCTATGTGCTACTTGGTGTGGCAATGTACCACTGGATTGTAGTTGTGTACTACTATGGATAGACATAGTTGTGTTGTATTGAATGAAATTGTTCTGATTTCCTTAAAGACTATCAGTAGTGTTGGAAATGATTATCAACCAGATGGATGATCAATGGATAGAGATTTCCCAGATGGAAAATGGTTCATGAAATTTATTGTTCTAGGACATATGTCCGGATTAGAAGAATGGATCTTGTGTCACTCTGTGGAGTGAGTGACTTATCCAACATCATGTTTGATTACTCAGATGGAGTATGGTTTCGAGAGATGATGTAGCTGATGACATTGATAGTGATGATGATGCTCATGATCTAGTCATGAGATAGTCTATACGACTATGTTGATGTGACCGGGTGAATGGTATGTTTGTGCTCAAGACCATTACCTTCAAATACATCCCTAACTAGGAGGGAGTGTTGATATTATGGTATTTGCGGGAGGTATTTACCTCCACGTGTAAGCCTAACGAGAATAGAATATTCTGGGAAGCAAGAAAAAACCCTAATTAGTTGGCTAATAACCCTAGAAGACAAGTCGGCTCAAGAGGATAACCTGTATTAGGTTATTATCCTCCAAGAGAAGAAGTCGGCTAAAGGAAATATTATATACTAAGTAAATAGGCACCCAGAATGAGAAGTCAGCCCAGGAAGTTTTCCAGTTTAAGTATAAATATAGAAGGACAGTCTTCATTCTAGCAGACATTCTCAGACCTGCAGAAGCAACACTTGTGAACACTGTAATTGGCCAGTTTGTGTGCAAGTTTGGAGGTGGTCTGTCATTACAGCTGTTGCAACTAGCAGATTTTGGTTTTGGCCTAGACTCTCTCTTGGTTATGGTTTGGAATCTCTTATCATCTCTTGTTACTCCTATTTGGTGCACTATCTTTGGAGAGAGGTGCGATATCTTGTTTGGCTATCTGGCCTAAGGTTTTCTTCCAAAATGATTCTCTGTCAAGGTTAAAGTGCTCGAGGGTGGCTTCGACCTATGGTTGTGTGACAATAGTGATATTGTCTATGATTAGACAAGCACATCCAATACATTTTAGCATAAAAAACTCTCATGTGTGAATAGAGGCAATCGACAAAGTCTCACACCATATTTTGACCCAACCTACGAGAGTGAGAGTGAAGAACCTACAAATGACAATTTCATTAGTAATATTCTAAGAAACAAAAAATTTCAAAAAATGATAAATATGTTCAGATGTAGTTGTCTCTCTCTCACCATAAAATTTAATTTGTGACAATAAATGAAAAATATTTCTAGGATTTTTAAGAGGTATAGTACCAGAAAAACATCCCCATAAATGGATATGGGATGGAGCCATTAATAAATTAAAATAATTAATAAGAACAACTCCACAGGCTTAGCTTATCATTCGGCCTTCCTTCTAGTGCGATTTCCATTGATGGGTCCAAATGGATTGTCAAGAATATAAGGGTGAATTCCTGATGGAAGGTCCCAATTAGATCTATTGTCATTTGGGGTAGTGTTTCTGACCAGTATGTGGGCCTGGTTGCCACTAAGAATTAAAAAAAGGGGAAAATACATCAGACTATCCCCCAAAGTATTCTAATTAAATATAAATTTGATATAAAATGAAAGAAAATTATTCTAATCTAACTACTTCTAATATATCATGTGTATGATGAAAGATAATACATGAATACAATTTAAAATGATACTTTTGAAAAAAAAAATATTTCATGGAATCCAAGAATATGTTAAAACAATAATATTCCAAATATTATCACAAGTAGTTTCAAACAAGACCTACAACATCATCCCTATACTCGAAATAAATGACAACATCATAAGTATCCCAATTACTAAGCATAGAAATAGTTCATATGACCAACACTCATAAAAACTTGAATAACAAACACATTAATGGAGTTGTCCCAAATGCATTTGATAACAATTATGACTTCAAAACCCTTTCTACTTTAAATATATCCAGAAATAAAAGTATTCTCGGTCTATACAATGGGAAAACAAAAGTTCGTCATTACATTCAATGAGTTCTCCTTTATAAGATAAGAGAGACTCAATTATTGTGACTTTTCATTTGATTTCCCTTTGTTTTTTCATTTTACACTTCAAATTTCTTCTATTTTTTGGTACATGAATAGGTAAGTGTTATAAAAAGAAGTTGAAGATACTGTTGAGTAGTTATTTTATTTTTATATGCTATTCATGAATGATGTTTTAAAAAATATCAATAACTCTGCTTGTTGGTGTCCTCTTCTATTCTTCGAGTTATTATGGGTGTTTTTGGTGTCAGTCTCCTGAATAGCATTACTCCAAACTTATTATTCTCTTTTTAATCTTTCTAATGTTCTCTTGTAGGTCCAATATCGACTCTTGTAGCTCTAGCTATGACTTCCTAAACATTGCACAACCCATTTTCTAATTAAATTGGTTCTTCTATTTTCTGAATTTTCTGAGAATTTCCTCCATCAACTAGTTAATATTTGTTGTTCCATCATGATCTTCTCTTTGTTATATTTTAGACAATATATACTGGGTGTGATTTCATCTTCGTGAGCTCAAGATATTTCCTTCTGATTATTGCATAATCAATTTTTCATTAAATTCATGATCTTTTATTTTTTTTCATTTTCTGGGATTTTTTGTCACTAATGTATCTTGAAGTCCTCTTTCAATATGTTCTCATGCTCCATACCTTTCCAACAAGGTATCCTGGGCCTGATTTTGAATTTAGTAGCTCCAAATATGGCTTCTTGAAGTTTGGTTTGCAACAACCCTTGATCTTCCTATGGGGGAATCTGAATCGTCGATCTTCAACCTAAAAATCATTATACCACATGCAAACAATAATTCAAGATTGAATGGTTTGTATAGTTTTTATCCCCCTTCCTTGATTTATGTAAGGAAATAGAGGAGGTAGAGGACCTAAGGCTTATGTTGTAATTTTGGCCAATAACCGTAGCGATCTCATTTATGATGGCTTAAGCCCGATAGGCTATCGGGGTCCTATGGTAAAATTAGAAAGTAAAATATAATGGAATATTAAGTTGAATACCAATGGG
>JZKD02S1818168.1:38739-84047 GCA_000966675.3 Picea glauca | reverse complement strand
CAAATAAATAAAATACAATATGAAACAGATCCTCATAAAAGATGGAAAAAGTGAAATTGTATCAACTTCTATGGGGATATGGAAAACGAACAAGAATGTACATATAAAATCTATACATTAGGGATTTAGGAAAAATGCACCATGTAAAAATAGTTTACCCATGTAAAACTAATTTTACTCATGTAAAGCTAATTTTACCCATGTAAAACTATTTCTAAAGTAAAATTTATTTTTCCCATATAAAAATAAATACCAAGGGTAATCTTGGGGAAAACCATGGGAAATTTGTAAAAAACATGTGGTTTTGCAAAACCATGGGTAAATTACAAATGGAAATAAATAAATACATAATATTAAAATAAATAAAAAAAATTAGGAATAACATGAAACTATACAAATTATATACAAATACTAGGAAAAAGAGGCCAAGTCACATACGAGTCAAGGTTCCATGCTAGTCGGGGTCCCACACCGATTAGGTTTCTGCACCTAGGGAAAAAAAATAGGATCAAGGTATACCATGTATATTTCAAGTAATTGGGTGTCATGTCGAGTAGGTATGTCATATGGAGATCACGATTGCTAAAATTCGTATGTGCCAAATGGAAAGTGATGAGGGGGTAAAATCATGAAAATTCATGTGACACATTAATGTCACAAAGAACGACTCATCTAAAAAAAGGAGTTCGATACTAGTCGGGCACATGATACATGCCAATTTAGTCAAGGTGAAAATCACGGGGGGGAAATCTGATATGATTGAAAGGAGAGGGAATTTGATCAGATCAAGGAATATATTCCCACGTCAGGCCATAATGCATGAAACTGGTTACTACAAGTGGTGAGAAAGAGTTGGGTGATGAAAGGAAAAGGTTCCACATCTAAGAAGCTCAATAAGCCTTGAGTCTAGGTTTTTAAAGAGAGAGGAAGCCGACATAAGAACTCAATATATATCAATATGAAGAAGATCACGTGTTTTAGACCTCACGAATATCACAAGGGACTTCACTTGGCCAACCCAATGAGGGGAGCCCAATAGGATTTCGACCTACAGGTTTCAGATCAATATTAATACAGTGCACACTTAGCACTTTGAACTGGGATTCCTGATAGAGTAAATTCGATGAGCTCATGGGATAGGACTGTGGTAAAGCTTGATCTAATAGCCTTATGAGCTTAAAACCTTGGGGAAATTGTAAGAAAAGGTGAATCTACTTCTTGATGAGGGAGATCTTGGTAAGGATCAAGGTTTCGACCTCATCAATGAAATGGCGAGAAAAAACAAACCCCACTAAGGTTTGGGAAAGACAATCTTAGTTCATAATGTTGACTATTAGCTTCAAATGATAGACAATATCCACATAGATAGAAATCTAGGCAAGATGAATAATATTAAGGGATTTCCCACATGCATTTCAAGGTTGGAGCAGTCATGTAAAGGAAGTGACCCTACGAACCTGCTCCCACAACTACATAAAATATGATATTATTTATGCGAGTGAAAGGACACTTTCCATTATACCATAAACATTACATATCCTCCTTCAACAAACTTATGAGTGTGTTTTGAGTTGGTTCAAATAAAATCATCCATAATCTTAGATGCAATAGATAAATTTCCTAAAGGATACATGTATCAAGTCATAGATTCATATCAAGGATTAATGATATTGCAATTCAAGCTAAGAGTTATAAAATAAAGATTATTATAAACATAAGAGATAATAAAGATGAAGGAATTAGGTACAACATGCAAGCAAGATGATGCATAATTCAATTTATCCATTCAGAAAATCCTCCAAAACAAATTCATTCAAGACATACAATATAGAATCAAACTATGCTTCCATATAGGATCATCAAATACTTCAAAATATATAAAAGGTACCGAAGATAACTTTTCAATTGTCATCATAAAAATGTCAATGAAGAATTATAAGTCAAGAGGCATTATGAATACATTTGAAAGAAAAATATCAAAAGGATTAACAAACCTCGTCAAACATAATCATCAATAAAGATCAAACCCCCAACTCTCTCAAGGTAGGTAAATAATTAACAGTAGTCTCAAGAAGTAGAGGATTAGGAATTAGAGTTCAAATTTTAGTAGGGGCCCCCTTTCATTTCACTTGTAAAATAAAAAGTAAAGGGGGGGGTTGTTGTGGTCAGAACAAAAGTAAAGGATTCGTATTAGTTCTTTTATCTTCCTCAGTTGTTGGGTTTATACCTAGATAAATCATTTATTTTTCCACTTCCTTTGCTTCTTAAAAATTTTCTACTAAAATTAGTTTACTAGCTCACTTTATCCTTGTCTTCATGTCCTATAGACTTGCAGAAATTGTAGAATGTACTCTTAGGCACTGTTTGATACTTTTGCATCATGGGACAATGATCAGGATCATGTCCATATGTTATACATATTTCACACCATGGTCCTCCTGTGGGTAATGGATTTGGAAATCCTTTTCCCAAATACTGCGTACATGTTGGGCACTCATTCTTATGATGTCCTTTTGTTCTGCATAAAGAACACCAGACAAATTTCGTCTTTTCCTTGCCTTTGTTTTGATTGAACTGAAATGTCAGATTCATGATATCCACTCTTATCTCTTCTACAATTGTATATGTATGTTTATACTCATTCTCCTCCAATTGCAAGGTTTCTTGTAGAGCCTCAGCTTGATTTTGGAACTTATTTTGAATAAATGGATATTTAAGATGTGGAAATTATGAATTAAGAAATAAGTTACTATGTTGCATATATGTGATAGGATACTTCAACTTACCTTTCAGTCGCTTGAACTTCTGGTCAATATCCCAAACTAACTCTCCCGGATTTTGTTTGATTTCTATCATCTCATTGATAAATTGATCCTTTGAACTTCGTCGATGAAAATCATTGATTAGTTCCTTCTTCACATTTGCGACAGTTGTAGGTGCTCCTTGTGGACTATTTACTAGGGATGATTTTAAGGATCGAAAGTTATTTTAAAATGTAGAAACCTTGGCGAGTCTTACTAATCCTTCATATCCCAACTATAAATGATTGGCGATATTTTTGTAAAAATATTCAAATTTCTAAGGATTTTATATAGTTTTTATAAAATTTTGGCAAATTTTAAGGTAAAATAATTTTATCCTATAGAATTTCGGTGAATCATTTTTAAAATAGCGAATCTCGTTTTTGGAAAAACCATGGAAAATTAGCCCATGAGAGAAATTTAGCCCCTAAAATCATCACTGTCAATGTTTACTGCGAGGCCCTTATACTGGTCCAGTGCGTGGTATTTGAATGTTATTGCAAGTTGCACCGCTTTTGTATCTTCATCTCTGATCTATTTAGCTACCCATTTTTTCTCACAAATTAACAAATGATTCTTTGGGTCCTCCGACCCTTGTCCATGAAACTCTGGTAACCGAATAGTTGGATCTACTTCTTCCATTGTATTTTTTTTTTTACCACCACCTCCACGCAATGTAGATAACTAACTACTACTAGCTGAATTTGTACTTCCACCTAAATTTCCACTGGTCCCTCGACCTACTAAAATCCTTCTGCTACTAATTGTTGGTTGTGTAAATGGTTCTTTATTATCCGATGTCTTACTCACACATGGGGTTGTGGGTTCCACACTAATTCTAATCTGTAATGGAGAGCATTTTTCTTCGATGGACCCTTGACCTTTGGTTTTCCTATAATATGTGGTGGGAATTATTTCCTCAATATTCACTATAGCACATAGATCCTCTACCTCCTCCTCATCACTTTCCAATCCTTCTCTCTTAGCTACTGCCCTCTTCTTACTATTAATATTATATTGCTAGTGTCTTCCATTGTGCGTCGTTCTTGATTTATCCATTATCTCCTTAATCTAATATTCATCCATCATAATGGGGTCCATTGCTTCCTTCTTCTAGCCTCTCCTTAGATCCCTCTCCATATTTGATCCTATCTTTAATGCTTCCCCCAGTTCCCCCATGCACGTAAAGTGATTTAGTTGTTTGACTCCATTGTCATCACTCCTTTATCATGCAATAAAATCTTGATCGATGTGTAAAGTGATATAATATACCTTCCTCTCAGTCCATTCAAATACTCCTTCTCTACAACAATGTAATACTTCACAGTATTGAATGAAAATTCGGTAATAAATCCTACAATAATATTGTCTAGACAGAAATCCACTACGAGCGTGAATTTATTAGTGACTCTTTCTAGACACGTAATATTCTCATTAGTCCATTATACTTGTATTATCCAATTAGTTGGGTTGTTATCCTTCAATATCAATATCCACTCTCAAAGTACCTCTAAAAAATAACAAAAACATGTCTTGTGAAGATGAGTAAATACATACCTTTCCATGTATTGGCATGGTGTATACCTGAAACTTATATTGTCTTTCTATGTAAACTTGATTTCTTTTGTTTCCAACAATCGTTAAATCTCATTATTAGTAGGGTTCCATGGTCTAAGCATCCCCTTCTACTACTACATTCTCTTCACTATCCTTCTCAACAAGTCCCTTCCAATCTGATCTTCTGGGTTCCATCCGAAAACAAAAATACATTTTTTGTTTTGTTTGGGATGACTCGGGTTCTACTTTAGGTTTCCAACAAAACCCTACAAACCATTGACCCTTCTGGATACCAGAAGGAAACACTGCGCATAGGGTGCATAATGAAGTCTCACCCGAGAAGGCTTATGGGTGACTACAGGACCTAGATGTCTACAATCATGGAAGGGATGTTGCTCATGGGGATGTTAGACATTCTTTCTATCTCATATATATCAGATCTATCATTCTATAATCATGTCCATTCATTAAAGTTAAATTTACATTAAATATCATTAATATTCTAGGGCATGTTACATTCTACTTTTACCAGATTCATTCATTCAACATAAACAAAGTAATTAAACGAAATAAGACAACCATTCCACATAGAGATATAAGTTTTAATGTGGTTCACCCCCGCTAGGATATGTCCACAAAGATATGGCATTATTCTTTCTTTTATTAGTCTTCATCAACTTATTGCACTGCATGAATTACATATGAGTTCATCTAAGGCTGACAAGATCACACCAAGCTCCACAACTTGCAACCTTACCGTCAATTACAATCCATCTGTGTCTCTCAAAAATAGACTCGTGTCTAAAACTAGTTCCACAACTAGATAGCTCAAAAAATCAATACACTCTATCTGAACTATCCAAATTCTATCTCCTCATATCTCAAATTACAAATTTATACTACAAAAATGGGTTAAAACCGGTTACAACAATAACCAAAACCTTAACCCTAAGTGGATTAGGTTTTTCTACTTTCTAACTTCCTTCACGTGGCTAGTCCACAATCCAACCATTTACTTCTCGTTCTGGGTCCTTCTTCCTTCCTTGACTCTCCTGCTTCCTCGCACTTGTTTTCCATATTTTCCAGCATGTTGCGTTTCTCTATTTTACGATGCATTGCTTTTCCCTATTTTCCAGCGTGCGCTCCTTTTCTGGTCACTTTTCTAACTGTCTTCAATAATTTCTACGTTCTCCCCCAAAATTTCTTGTGCCAACAACTTCCAAGAAATGTCTTTCTTTAGATGTTGTTGCGAACAGACTAGTCCATTCTTCCTTTAGTATTGATAAATCCCATCAAGGGTTTGGAGGAGTTCACATAGACAGAGGCTCTTTCAAGGGAGGCAAAGTTGGTGGCAGAGGACCCACTCACTACTAAAATTGTGATGAACAAGGCCACCTTGCAACAGAATACCCACATTTGAGGATACCATGGTGCACACACTGCCAAAACAATACCGAAACTACTAAGGACTGTCCTGACCTAATTGCATGATGGGAATATCCCACAATATAAAGGGGTGCAATTTGATAAAATCACAACCTAGGCCAATTGTTGAATATAGAAAACACAACATTCATGTTATAACAAGGGGAGGCAAAAAGAATGGTTCTGATGCTAAAAACCTTCATCGAGCTCAGATTCAAAAGGTAGTTCCTAAACCCCCTTATGATCCTGTACCAAAAAAAAAAAATTCAGAATGCAATATAATTGTTCCGCCAAATGTCTAACTATGTAATACCAGAAGTCATGAATCCAAGATATACCCCTCCCTATCAAGTTGCAAAAAATTTGGTCCCATCCATGGGCCCATCGTTTGGGTCAAACAATGTTTTTTATTTATGGTTACAACTCTTTTCTGATATCCTGAATGATGAACACCTTACCCATAAATTGCGGGACACCATTGGAATAGTTCTGGGAGTTAAGGGAAATGTAGAGGGATCTATAGTTGTTAATATATGAGAGAGAAATGCATGCTGAATACAGTGACTATAGAAGAGGTTGGGATGTGAGTTCATACTAAATGGCCATATTGATGGTTATGAAATTAACAATTCCATGCTAGACTTGGGCTTAGATGTTAATATCCTACCAAAGAAAATGTGGTAACCTATGGGAAAACCTAGGTTGGTCTATCCTCCAATTGAATTGTGCATGATGAACCAGTATTGTATTTACCCCATAGGATGACTTGAAAGTGTGGAACTAGATCTAGCTGGAATTTTTCTAACTTAGAGGTCATTGAGATAATAGGGGATAAGGATTCATATCCATCCTTGTTTGGAATTGATTGGGCATACAACAATTATGATGTGATCGATATGAATAAGGAATACATGAACTTCAAAGTGAATGGTATGAAAGTGGTTAAACCTTTAGATCCATACCTAGGACCATGATACATTGAACCCTCAGAAGATAACATGGAACATGATGTCTTGGATCATCTGTATACTGTGACTAAAGGAAACTGTGCATACTACATTAATCCTACCATAGATGGTTCAGTCAGTTGGCGAAGTATTCAGTCTTTTGGAGAAGATTCATAGGAATCTTTCGAAAAATAGTGGTAGGGAGGATACACACATTTCTCAAGAATATGTGCCACTATTTGATAAACTAGGTGGATTAGAAATTAACTCAATGAGCAAATAGTGTATGACGGTCTCTCGGATTGACACACTTTTTTGGTCGAAATGGAAGAAAAGGTTGGGGTGGAATAATGGATGTTGGCACTTGATATCATTTTGTGATCCTCCCCAGCTCATTGGTGGGCCACCCAAAAAGGTAACCTGCCTTCGTGGGAGGATATGAAGCTTCCCTTTAGCACCGACTTATCCCTCCTTCTCCAGGTAGTCAAGACAATTGAGATCATAAACTGGAGACTCCCATTCTTACCCTCGACGCGTATGATGGATCTTCTGATCCAAAATAGCATGTTGTGCACTGTGTTAGAGTATGGGAAACCTCACAACTATCCCAAGGTTTTTTGGTACACCAGTTTGTTCATTCACTTAGACCAATCCTCACAACCTGGTATATACATGAAGAAACCCAAAGGTAAACCCACTGTAGGGATGTCCTTCAATTCCAATTTTTCAAATATTTCTCTTTCACAGGTAAGTCCACCAAACTCAATTTAGCATTGCAACAAATTCAAAGCTTGTTATTTACATATACATTCAAACCTGCCTATCCCCTTGTAGTTTTTTCTATGCATAAACACCTACTTTTTTCCATATTTCACCAATCTCTGGAACTAACAAGTCATTCCATTGCACCACTACCTATTTACTGTAGTAAGTTTGATACCACACCACATGATTCAGACGATTTAGAAGACCTTAGGCATTTGTCCTTTAAAGAATCCAAAGGAACTAGGATAGTTGAGGATACCATTTCTCCTGAAGCCAATAGCTCCAACACTAACCCTATGAACTTGTGTAAGGTTAATATAGGAAATAAAGAGAATAAAAAAGTTAGCCTTTATAGGGGATTATTGGGATGAACATACCATGACTGAAATTCAGGTCCTGTTGCAGGAATATGAGGACCTATTACCGACCATCTTCTCAGATATGAACGAAATTAAGTGAGATCTAGGAGAAATAAAAATTGAACTAAAGCTTGACATGAAATCTATTAAGAACCGACCATACCGTATCAACCCCAGAATCAAATAAAAGGTCAAGAAGGAGATTGATCGCATGATGGAAGTTGGGTTGATATTCCCATTGGATGAGGCTAAATGGATTAGTTTGATTTTCATTCAGAGTAAAAAGGGTAAGGAGGATATCAAGGTTTGTGTTGACTATTAGAGCTTGAAATATGTCTATGTTCATGACCCATTTCTAACTCTCTTTAGTGATGAATTTTTAGATCCGGTCATGTGCAAGGAAGCCTATTCCTTTACCGATGGATTTTTGGGATCATTTTCTTACAACGTCATGCTAGTTGGGCTCAAAAATTCCCCATAAGTGTTTTCTTGGATCCTAATTTCCACATTCTATGACTTCATCCATAAAATTATTGAAGTATATCTAGATGATTGGAAGGTCTACTAAAAGAGCATATTGGTCTCTTGTGGCTAATGTTGGATCAATGTCGCTAGCTACGTATTTCCCTCAATCTAAAAAAGTGTGTCTTTTGCGTACCCTTTGGGAATCTGTTTGTCCATATCATTTGTAGAGAAGACATGCTAGTGGACCCTACAAATGTTGCAATCATCCTCAATATGACTCCTCCTATCTATATCAATAATTTTAAAACTACCTTGGGACATACTAGGTAATACCATCAGTTTATAAGTAGTTACACAAGTATCACAACACTATTGGAATAGTTACTTAAGAAATACAAAGGATTTTATTGGAATTTAGTCTGCGGTAAAGAATTTGACATATTGAAGGAAAATTTGAGTACAACCCCCATTATGAATTTCCCCAATTGGAGAGAGTAGTTTCATGTGCATATTGATGCCTCCAACATTGTGCTAGGTTCTATCCTTGTGCAACCAAGAGAAGGGAATATTGACCATCCCATCTATTTTTCCCATAAAAAACTATCTCAGGCTAAACACAACTACAACACAACACAAAGAAAAGGTTTTTCCATGGTATATTATTTACAAAAGTTTAGACATTATCTATTAGGGGGTCCTTTTAAGTTTCTCACTGACCATTCTGCTTTAAAATATCTTGATAACAAACCTATTTTAGAAGGAAGAATATGTAGATGGTTGTTTCTTTTTTAGAATTTTTCCTTTGAGGTTGTTTTCAAACCTAGGAAGTTAAATTTGGTACCTAGTCACCTATCAAGACTGAAAACAAGTGATAGTGGTGGACCTATTAGTGACCATCTACTAGATGCAGACTTGTTTCACATAGATGTTATCCCAGACTACTTATCAAACATTGCATTGTTCCTCACAACTAGAAAGTCTCTGGAGGACTATTCTGCAACTCTTGTTGTTCGGGCAAAAAATTATTATCTTATTGTAGGATATTTGTACAATTTGGGTTTGGATAGTATCCCGAGATGATGCATTTGGGATCATGAGAGATATGATATTCTTTGGGAATGTTACAACAAAGTTGCAGGAGGACATGTTGGTGGTAGGGCTGCTGCACAAAAGATATTACAGGCTGGGGTATGGTGGCCTACATTGTTTAAGGATGACAAATCCTATGCCAAATCATGTGATGTTTGTCAAAGAATAGTTAAGACCTCCCAGAGAGATGAAATACCTTTACACATTGTTAGATCTCTGCAAGCATTCGAAAAGTGAGATGTTGATTTCATTGGGTCCATAAACCCACCAGATCAACATTCCAAGGCTAGGTACATAATTACCACAACATATTGTCTTACGCAATGAGTTGAATCCGCACTAGTATGAGACTATTCTGTCGATACCGCAACTAGATTTATTTTTACAAATATCACTAAATGATTTGGTTTCCCTCAGATTCTAACCAATGATCAAGTTGCACATTTCCTCAACATAATTATAGCTACTCTCACACATGAATTTATGATTTAGTACCATAATAGTAAACCTTACCATCCGTAAGCTAACAGGATAGTGGAAGCATTCAACAAGATTCTGAAACAGGGATTGGCCAAGGTATGTTGTGAAATTGTGAAGATTGGGATGAAAGAGTTCCAACAATACTTTGGGCCTATCAAATCACCACAAATAAATTAAACAAGTATACCCCTTTCCAGTTAGTCTATGGAAGAAAGGTCATGGTACCATTTGAATTTATATCCCTAAGTGTAATTTTTGTTCAAGCTAATAAGATGATTGATGATGAATCCATTGCAACAATAGTTACATAATTGATGTAGTTTGACGATGATGGATTACTGAGAGGGGGGTGAATCAGTAATAGTGTAATTATAATCCTTTTTCTTCAAATAATCTAAGTGTTATATCAATGTAGAATTATTATCCAATAATGAGAAATAAGAAATGAACAATCACATGCATACACAATATACTATTGTTTTACGTGGAAACCGAAATCGAGAGAAAACCATGGAATGCTTTTTCTTATATGTCTTGAATAATTACATTCATTGGAAGCACCAAATTCCTTTGTTTTCTAGCTGCAACTAGAAGGAGGCTCCAACCCCTTGTTTCTCAGGCTACAACTTGAGGTAACCTCCAACTCCCCAATTCTCTGGCTACAAGCCCCTATGTTCTCCGACTACAATGAGAAGGTGACTACAACCACCTTTCCTTGCCCCATCCAACCACCCTGAAGTAGAAGTAGAATGATTGAACCACTGTTAGACTATCACTGAGAGATATATCGTTGTAAATTTGTACCAATAAACATGAACCATGCATCGACCATGCATCAACATGTAATCAACCTGTACCATAAACAAGTGCATCAACCATGCACCAACCTATAATCAACTTGTACCATAAACAAGTGCATCAACCATGCACCAACATGTACCATAAACAAGTGCATCAACCATGCACCAAATTGTACCAACCAATCTGTAATCAACCTCTACCAGAAACAAGTGCAACCAAACATGTACCAATAATGTGTCAACTACTCATCAACTATGACTCATCAATATGTACCAACATCATGAACTATACACCTCATGTATGTGCCAACTGATCAACTACTTGGCTCAACCATGTACACAACTTGTACCTCAACCAAAATCCTTCATAAATTTCATCATCCAAATATGATTTATAACTTTGTAATAGACCTGGTGTATATGATCACATACCTAAAAAACTTTCTTAACTTTAAACAACAAGAGACTAGCATTTACATCAAACTTTTCTTTAGTCTCACATGACTAGTTTTGGATTAGTCAACAACCCTAACTTGAAATAATCATAACTTTGTACATGTAATGAATAAAGATATTAAAATGATACAAAATTTTCTTCAGTGTGTTTAATGTAATTCCTCCAGGTTTCACTACTTGAAACCTCTCATAAAAGTAGTTATATAAAAAATGGCATACCTTGCTGAATTTTGGCTTATTCTAGAGAGCGACCTTGTAGAGCGTGCCCCACACGAAATATTTGTTAAATAAATATGAAACAGTTACAGAAAATACTAAAGACAGTACTCTAACCAACACATTTGGTCTTATTGAATTTGTATCTTTTATGAAGAAGTTATGATTTTTTTACCCGAAACACCTTTTTTGACTAGTTTCAGGACTACCCACAAACCCTATTTTCCACGGAGTGTAAATCCAAAAATACAACGACCCGCAAGATGAATTATTTACCATAGATACTTGGATATGTTTCCTCAATGGAATAGTAATTTCACAGTTTGAATAATTCTTTAAAAAATAATTACTGCGAAAATTGTGACATGACATGTAAATAACATAACTTAGAAAGCATCATCAAAAGAATTTATCCTTCCTTGAATTCCAACCTTCTTTTCTTCACCTTCCCTCAGAAATACAGCTTAGATATCCTTTGGTTACCTCAGAAACCTATAGGTATTCAATATGATCAAGTGTGATGTAAAATGAGAGAGCCTTACCTCTTATTTATACTCTCCAAGTAGCTTCCTTAAAAACATCTTCTAGTTCACGTTGCCCACTTTCCTTATTTTAGGGTTAACCCACTTCTAATTTCTCCACTAAATTTATTATTTAAATAATTTATTTTGTATTCACTTTGAATTATAGTGCACTCATCACTTCAATTTATTATTTACCTTTAAAATCTCTTAAACCACTTTGACTACTTTGACCTTTCGGGGCTTCTAGATGACATATGAGGGTCCTCCAACTTCATAAGGCCATAACTCTCAAACTATGAGGAGTTATGTGGCATTCCACATACCACCATAAATGGAATGACATGTACTATCCATATAGAATAGTATTACCTGAAAATATATCAAAACTGATACCGCTATCCATCAAACGAACTTGGGTCCATTACCCAAACCTGGGTTTTCCAACTTCTCATGGCCATAACTCTCTAACTGTGAGGAGTTATGTGACATTCCACATACCACCGCAAATGGAATGACAAGAAATATCCATATAGGATAGTTTCACTAAAAAATTCATTGGCCTTCATCTCATTATTCCAAAAATAAACATGGGTTCTCTAACCATACTTTTAGGATAAATCAATCCGCAAAACGTCTTCCTATGAGGGATTTAACCATAAGGGGACCACTTTGTATTTCATCCATATGTAGTTATTATCAACCATGACAAGACAATAATGAGTCACCTTTACATCAAATAAACTTTGGTCCATTACCCAAACCTCTGCGCTACTGGAATTCACTACCGTAATTTCTCCAAGGGTTGACATCAATCACTAAGGGTTGACATCAATCTACAATATCACTCTCCAATAGTTGAAATCAATGACAACCAACAATCCATACCAACTATCCATAAACCTAATCCAATTGTCTGACAATCTACCCCTTTGGCATTGATGGAAACACCATCATTGATGGCAACACTTACTCATGATAACATTCATGCTTATACTCTTTATCAATATTTCTATCTCTCCCCCTTTGACAACAATGGAAAAGGGTATCTCCCTTTGGGGTTGCTCCCCCTGACTGAACTCTCCTTGGGGATGCTCCGCCTGTCTACGTGCCTTTGATTTTTCATTGTGTTTATAATCCTATGATTAGTCTCTTTCCCTTCATATGAATAATATCTCCCCCTTTGATAAAGGGTATCACTCTAAAGCCATATTGCTCATTCTTCCCTTGTGACAATCGGTCCCCTTGGAAACATGCCTCTATGCTCTCTCTCCAAGAATTTACCTTCTTCATCTGATAAATCTCTCCCCCTTTGTCTTATTTATGGTGCTTCCTCATGTACATCTAATACATATAAGATAAGCATTCAAAAGTATTCATTTTGGAGTAGAAATTACTCCTAGTCTCTGGCAAAGATACTCAAGGGATTCCCATGGAAGCGGTTTTGTAAATATGTATGTCAATTGTTCTTTTTTTCCAACATATTCCCTATAATTTTCTTCTCTGCAACCCTTTCCCATAGAAATTGATACTTGATTGGAATGTGCTTCATCTTGGAGTTCATCACCATTTTTTTTGAGATGTTGTTGACACTTGTATTATCGCAATAGATTGGAATGGGATCATCATACTCAACCTGTATATCTGTCAGAGTTTGTTTCATCCAAAGAGCATGTTTACAACATGATGTTGTTGCAATATACTCTTCCTTGGCTATAGATAAATATACTGATGATTGTTTCTTTCTTATCCATGATACTAAAAATGCACCCAAGTAGAGCGATGCTCCACTGGTGCTTCATCGGTCATCAATACAACCTACCCAATATGCATTTGTGTAGGAAATAAGTGATAGATCCTTTCCTTTTGGATACCATAATCCAAACTCTTATGTTCCTTTGAGATATATGAAAATCCTCTTCATTGCTAATACATGTGATTCCTTTGGTGCTGCCTAAAATCATGCCACCTGTCCAACTTCCTACATTACATCTGGTCTGGATGTTGTCACATATATTAAGCTAGCAATCATTGATCGATATTTCCTTTGTTCTGTAGACTTTGAATCACCATCTTTTCTCAACTTGCAACTGCTTTGCAATCTTCCATTCCGAACCTCTTTATCATTTCTCTGACATACTTAGTTTGAGAAATAAAAATTCTTTGGTTTCTTTGAAATATATGAAGACCCAAAAATAAGGATAGTCCTCCAAGTAATGACATTTCAAATTCATTCTGCATATACTTTGCAAATTTCGGGCTTAACCTGTCATTAGTACTTTCAAAACAATATCATCAACATAAATTTCAATTAATAAAATATTACCTTGAGTTACCTTGATGTAGAGGTTGTTGTCTGCGCTTCCTTTGCATAGTTCATAGGGAGTTTTTTCATTTTTGTTTCTGAGCATTACTCAATTTTGAATGTGAGTTGATGTATGCACTACATGTGTCCAAAAAATATCTGTCAAATTGGAATCCATTAGCATTGTTCGAGCCATTTCTTGTGCAATTATCATCCATTATGACAATGTTCATTTTTCTTTAAACCAATCTATGAATCCAGTTTGTCATCCACTATCATATATCTATCCAAACCTTCTAAGTGTTCTTATGAATCCATCTCTATCCATACTATCAAAGACTCTACTTGCGCAATTTTCCATAATGCTGACCCATTTATCACTATACTATCATGAAGTCTTGATTAATCTATCAAACTGTACTTCTGCTAACTGATTGCTCTGAATCTGTGTTCTCAAACTTTGCAAGCTACTCGAAGGATGGTTCTTTGGTCTGTCACGGCTATCGCATAGACTCCCCCTATCTAATATTCATATTACTTGGGAGTATCTAAGCTGAATGGCTCAAAACAATTCCTACTTTGATGTGTATACATCATCATTTTCATTGGTAGATTCATTATCTCTCTAAGCTCTAAATTCTTTCTTTCTATCTGTGGATTCATATTTCACTAAAAATCATGAAAGTACAATCTCTTGAACATGTTCCTTACTTACCTGTCCTTCCTTTATTTTAGTTATTTTCCAAACCTTTCTGTGTCTGACATCTTTCCTTTTCTCTGTAGAATTTTCTTCATCTCGTTTTATTGCCAATCTTGCGATCTCTGGTACCTGGTCTTTGCTAACCTGTTCTTCCTATTTTCTTATCCATACTTTCTTATATTTGATATCAGTATTCACTTTCATGGAAGTATCGATAATTCTTCTATAATCGTCAGCTATGTGTCCATAGTTATGAAATTTGTAACAGTCAATGTTACGTGCAACCACATAGGCACGGTCTTCTTGAACATTTATTTTATAATCCCTACAATCTGGAACCTTATGTCCAAAGTTAGTACAATAAAAACAATGACCATAAAATAAATTTTCATACCTGGGAGTGAATGATCTTCTTTATGGCGTAGTCCTTCTGGATTTTTTCCTTGACTCATCATGATTAGGATTGAAGATTCTTTTTGTCTTGAATATGGATGGTATTCTTGAAGATGTATCTTCAATAGTTTTCTTAGATTTTGGTTGACCATGATTCCTTCCTTTGAGTACTTCTCCATAACTATTTCTATTTTCTTCATTCTTCTTTTCTAGAAATGCAAAGTGCTTCTCTTCATTCTCTACAACTTATGTGGATGTTTCTATCTCTTCAACATTCTTGTTGAGCTTGACGATTTTGACTCTTAGTGTGGAAAATTATTCTTCAAGATTCTAAACCTCTTCTTCTTTCTTCATTATCTGAGACTTCATAACCTCTTATGTTCTCTTTGCTTCTTCAAGTTGGATTTTCAATGTAATTATTTCTTCTTCCAATATTTTCTCTTCTTGACCAAACTCTTACTCAAGTTGGTTTAAGTCATTGGTTCTTTCCTTGAGATGATCCATCAATATCTTTTATCTCTTTTTTGCTTCTTTCTTTTCTACTTCTATGTTGGCTTCTAAACATGTCTTTCGACTTTCTAGAGTTTCTTCAATTCTTCTGGCCTCTTCTAGTTGAGATCTTAAATTCTTGATGACCCACTGATCCTTTTTGGAACCTTGAACACTTTTCTTTTGCTTCATCAATTCTTTCTTGGATGACTTGTTTTCTTCTCTTTCTTTACTTAGATATTTAATTGCACTGATCAATTTTTCTCTGTAATCAACTTCTGCTCCATCATACTCTTCCTCTTCTGAATCTGTTTGACATGATGAACATCTTTCTTCTTATTCTATATCTGCATCTTGTTTGGCATTTTTTGAATC
This sequence comes from Picea glauca, assembly GCA_000966675.3. Lineage (NCBI taxonomy): Eukaryota > Viridiplantae > Streptophyta > Pinopsida > Pinales > Pinaceae > Picea > Picea glauca. The sequence goes on along the minus strand of JZKD02S1818168.1, from coordinate 67,904 downwards.
TTCGATGGGTGAAGAATATATGTCATGTAACTTATCCCATAGTTCTTTGGCTGATGAACTTTTAAAAACCTTTTCTCTTACCAGTTTAGGTAATCCTTCCCAAATGAAATGCATTGTTATTTTGTTATTCTTCTTCAATTCCTTCTTGGCTGCAGTCTTTTCCCTTTTTGAACTATGATATCCTGTAACAACTGATAGCCAAATATAATGTCCATGTGCCTGTAAAAATACTTCCATCCTTCTGCTCCACATCTCATAATTAAAACCATTATGACCATTAAACATTGATACTCCATTCTTAGAATAATCCATGATCTCCTTCCAGTGGTTAAAATGTTTCCTAAAGGAAACTCGCTCTGATATCGATTGTTGGATTACTGAGAGGAGGGGTAAATCAATAACAATGTAATTATAATTCATTTTCTTCAAATAATCCAAGTGTTATATCAATGTAGATTTATTATCCAATAATGAGCAATAAGAAATGAACAATCACACACATACACAGTACACCAGTGTTTTACATGGAAACCCAAATTGGGAGAAAACCATAGGATATTTTTTCTTATATGTCTTGAAGAATTAAATTCATTGGAAGCACAAACTTCCTTTGTTTTCCAGCTGCAACTAGAAGGAGGCTCCAACCCCCTAGTTTCTCAGGCTACAACCTGAGGGAAGCTACAACCCGCTAATTCTATGGATACAACCAGAATGAGGCTACAACCCCCTATGTTCTCTGGCTACAACCAGAAGGTGTCTAAAACCACCTATCCATGCCCCATCTAACCGCCCTGAAGTAGAAGTAGAATGATGGCACCACTGTCACACTATCACTGTGAGATATACCATTGTAAAATAGTACCAATAAAACTGAACCATGCATCAACATTTACCTCAACCTGTACCATAAACAAGTGCATCAACCATGCACCAACCTGTAATCAACTTGTACCATAAACAAGTACATCAACCATGCACCAACCTGTACCATAAAAAAGTGCATCAATCATGCACCAACTTGTACCAAACAATATGTAATCAACTTGTACCATAAACAAGTCCAGCCAACCATGTGCCAAGTATGTACCAATCATGTGTCAACTACTCATCAATATGTACCAACATCATCAGCTATACACCTCATGTATGTGCCAACTCATCAACTACATGTCTCAACCATGTACCCAACTTGGACCTCAACCAAAAGCCTTCATCAATTTCATCATCAAAATATTATTTATAAATATATAATATACCTTCTGTATATTATCACATACTAACAAACCTTCCTTTACTTTAAACAACAAGAGACTATCATTTACATCAAACTTTTCTTTAGTCTCACATGACTAGTTTTTATTAGTCAACAACCTAACTTGAAATAATCATAACTTTGTACCTGTAATGAATAAATATATGAAACTGATACACGATGTTCTTTAGTGTTTTTTATGCAATTCCTCCAGGTTTCACTACTTGGAACCTCTCAGAAAAGTAGTTATAGAAAAAATGGCATACCTTGCTGAATTCTGGCTTATTCTAGATAAAGACCTTGTAGAGTGTTCCCCGCATGGAATATTTGTTTAATAGGTATGAAACCATTACACATAATGATAAAGACTTTATTCTAACCAAAAAAATTGTTCTTACTGAAATTGGATATTTTATGATGAATTTATGACGTTTTTACCCGAAACACCTTTTTTTGACTAGTTTCAGGACTAGCCACAAACCCTATTTTCCACGGAGTCTAAATCCAAAAATACAATGACCCACAAGATAAAATTTTTAACACATATACTTGAATATTTTTCCGCAATGGAATAGAAATTTCAGAGTCTGAATCATTCTAGAAAAAAAGTTATTTCAAAAATGGTGAGATGACCTGTAAATAACATACCTTAGAAAGCATCATCAAAAACATTTATCCTTCCTTGAATTCCGGCCTTCTTTTCTTCACCTTCCCTAAAAAATTTGGCTTATATATCCTTTGTTTACCTCAAAAACCTATAGTTATTCAATATTCTCAAGTGTGATGTAAAATAAGAGAGCCTTGCCTCTTATTTATACTCTCCAAGTAGCTTCCTTAAAAACATCTTCTAGGTCGCTTTGCCCACTTTCCTTATTTTAGGGTTAACCCACTTCTAATTTATCCATTAAATTTATTATTTAAATAATTTATTTTGTATTCAATTTGAATTATAGTGCACTCATCACTTCACTTTATTATTTACCTTTAAAATCTCTTAAACCAATTTGACTAGTTTGACCTTTCGGGGCTTCTAGATGACATATGAGGGTCCTCCAACTTTGTAAGGCCATGACTCTCAAACCGTGAGGAGTTATGTGACGTTCCACATACCAACCAAAATGGCATGACATGTAATATACATATAGAATAGTATTACCTGAAAATATATCAAAACTCATACCCTTATCCATCAAACAAACTTGGGTCCATTACCCAAACTTGGGTTATCCAACTTCTCATGGCCATAACTGTCTAACCGTGAGGAGTTATGTGACGTTCCAAATACCACCGGAAATGGAATGAAAATAAATATCCATCTACGATAGTTTCACTAACAAATTCATTGACCTTCATCTCATTATTCTACAAATAAGCATGGGTTCTCTAACCATACTTCTAGGATAACTCAATCCGCAAAGCGTCTTCCCGTAAGGGATTTCACCATAAGGGGACCACTTTGAAGTTCATCCATATTTCCTTCTTATCAACCATGACAAGACAATAATTAGTCATCTTTACATAAAACAAACTTGGGTCCATTACCCAAACCTTTGTGCTACTAGAATTCGCTACCATACTTTCTCCAAGGGTTGACATCAGTGACTAAGGGTTGACATCAATATACAATATCACTCTCCAATAGTTGACATCAATGAAAAAAAACAATCCATACCAACTATCCATCAACCTAAGACAACTTTCTGATAGAACAAGCCATATTTTTAGTATAATTTCATCAAATAGTCGAAAAATATCGACAAAAGGCCTGACATGACTGACATATTAAGCATAAGTATTTTGTGCAAGGAGACAAAGTTTTGTTGTATGAAAATAAGTATCAGAAGCATCCTGGTAAGTTAAAAATGCATTGGCTTGGACCATTTATTGTTGTGGATATATGTGAATCTAGAGTGGTCAGAATCATGCCACTCAATGGTATCCTTTATCCTAGTTAGGCGAATGGAGCATGCCTAAATCTCGATACAAGTTTTCAATAAGAATTGTTGCGCAACCCTCCTATGTTGGGAGTGGATTTCCTAGGTAGTATTTTCCTTCGCATTGCAATTTTCCTTTCTGTTAATAATACGATGACACATCACCTTGATTACATGTTTTCAAGTCTAGTTTTCCAATCCCATTCATCCACCGTGAATATTAACTTTGTGGTCGGGGAGCTTGTCATCGCATCATTTCATAGCTAATGTCAACAATATTTATTTTCCATGTCCTTATGTTGTCAAATGGGTTTTTATCACAACATCTTCTTCCTTCGTAATCTATCTATGGTTGTCCAATCATTTTGTTTGACTTACTATTGCCTCATCCTCCCCACATGAAATTTAACTTTCTTTAGCTGCTAGAATAACTTTGTTTTCTCTCTCGTTGCTGACACAAAGATGCCACCACACAATCCAAGGCCAAGTATAACAATGATGAATGGCCCAATTATGATACTAGGCCATATATTTCATCTCGGGGATGGATAGACTGATACTTCAACACATCAATAGAGGATTGCCCAATGAATCATTGGAAAAATTGGACCCATGTCTCTGTATCCTTCATACCATTATTTCCTCCGCGCAAGGCCAAGAAAAATCTCCCATCGATGCCTACCCATGTGAAATGTACAACTTCTAAATATTAGGTATGTCTGATGAATCCTACCAAATCCTTCCATTGTTGTCCTTAATAATTGTTGAATTCCTTTATAAGGCAGGCAAAATCCCGACAAAATTTCATCTTGCAATAGTTAGCCTTGCCATCTACGACATATTAAGATGATGAAGCTCATAGATGATGACCCACCTAGTCTAGATTCTTAGAAGGGAAGAATCCAACCAACCATCTTGGTTAAAAATGTGAAGAGTAGGTGTTTACCATCTCATTATGGGAGGAATTCCCCCTTTCGACTCCAATAACTAAGAGGGGTGAGGGGCATTCGATAAGTCTCCCTTAGGTGTCATTGTATCTAGTTGATAGCCGACACTTGCATTCTTTCACCATTGAAATCCTTTGGACTAAAGAAGTATAAGTTTAAGTAGGTGAAGATAAAATATGAGGTGGCGAAGAGGAAACAAATGTTGGAATTCCTTCTAGTTATCCTTCCCGAAGAAACCCATGGTTGATTCTCAATTTGGAGTAGGTTATCGAAGTCATAGTTGAGTTTAGGGATCCTTTGTCTCTATTGTTTTACAAGCATTTGTTAGTCATTGGATGTGGAACATATATGCCATCGGATCCATTTTCGTGGGAAGAAACAATGACTGCGTATGAATCCAACTAACAAGGATGAATGGTAGTAGCACATTTATTAGGAGAAAATAATTATTGTATGTTAGTTAGTGGGAGGATAACCCTAAGATTTATCTTTATGTCTAATAATTGGATTTATATGTGGAAGTAACATGACCATTATGACCAGTGTGATATTTTTATATGGAAGGGAACATGCAATCTAAATTGTAATTGAGTTGGACCCTCCGTTTGAGGGAGGACAAAGAGAATAGATGAAGAATTGAATCAGGATGAGTTTAGGTTTTTGGTCAGAGCCTTTTGTACCCTTTGCTTTTGGAAAAGACTCGACTTTTTGGAAATACCACAGTTTTGAGGTAGTTAGAATGTGTTGCAGAACAACAAAACGCACCAACAGAGGATCTGAGGAGTGGAAAGCAATAAATCAGAGACCCAACAAGGAATGAAGTTGTCCACCAACTGGAAAGAAAAATAGAAATTGTTAGAACCTTCTAGAGGAAACTGTTGAGGGGTCTGAGATCCCTTTAACTCAATAGCAGGAACCAAACCCGCCTAAGAGGCCCAATTAGACTCGTAAGTGTTTCATGAGTGGTAAGGTTCTCCATATTCATGATCTGGATGGGTTTATCGATGGGATTTAATTTTGATTGACAAATATGTCTTTTATGTTAATCCTTCTCCTCAGGCTAGGAAGTTCTCATTTTGGTTCTTTTTTGAACGTTATAACAAAAATGAAGATAAGACTCTAGACTATATGACATAAAGAAGCTAACTATGTGTTTTGGGGGAAGGTTGGGTTTAGGATAAACTTTATGCCCTAGCATGCAAATAAAGAATATCTAAATAAATTCAAACTAACATTAATACCATTTTAATTAATGGGCATTCAATATTGTTTGAGATAACAGTTGCAGAAAAGAAACATACATGCGACAAGAAGTTAGTGCAAGAAAAGTAATTTCCAATACTCTATTATCAATCACAGGTTAACACAATCAATTTCTAGTCATTAATTAGAGTAAAAGAACTATTATAACATCATAATCTAACTTTAAATACAGGCACACCAACTCTTACTCCAAAAAGAAACAAATATCAAATTCAAAGATAGAGATAATCCTCCTTGGTCTCAACCCATTCACGCCTTAGAAGATAGAAGTGTCCTTGGTTCTAAACATAACTTCTTAATTAAAATACAATTGCACAGAAATAATTCTATTACAAAATTTCAGAAAAATATTTTTCTCCTAAAACCATCGACCCTTGGTTCAAGGTCGATGCCTTTATTTATAACAAAAATTAACTAATCTAAAAATAGCTAATAGTGTGGATTATTCTTTTCATACTCTAAGCACTTGAAGAAAATATCTTCGCATGTGTTTTCATATGGAAACCTGTGCCGATCGATCAGAGCGGAGAAAAACTCTTTTATCTCTACCACTCATTCCTTGTACTTAATTATATTGAGACTTAAGCATTGTAGGAATTCAAGAGCTTTGATAGAGCGATCCATGAACTTATTTACTTGACCTAAGGTCATGCTTGAAATATGTTAAATCTCTGCTTCCCATGCCAGGTCTTTCTCCGTGTGTCATTTGACTATGTCATGCAAATCGATGAAATCTTCTCGTGGACCAAACTCTAGTAGGTCAATACTCTTCATGTCTCCGTTGAATTTATCCCAACTTTTCTCACATTCTCTTCATATTTCCTGTATATTTCGTTGAGTTTATTGGACCATACTTAACCAATATTCAACTACTTTCCTGATTCAGGAAATGCTACTATCCATCATCATTCAGATGTCGTGCTCCTCTTTGTCTCGGACTTTCTGCACTTCGCTTATGTAGTCAATCCGCTCCAAGGCCTGATGTTCCTTCTCATACCATCTATTTATGTCTTTACAGGTTTCCATCCCGATGAGGGTATCTTCTTGAAAATCGACTATCCAAGCGGTGAATAGATTCCTTTTGCTTGTGAATTGCGCATACATTTCTCAGAACTCACTCTTCAGGAGTACTACCACCTCTGTTGAATTTTGGTAATACTATGCTTGATGGTGTATATGGTCCATCTATTTATTCATGGAGTATACCTCCCTTTCATCCGTTCTTGTCCTGTCCAAAGTAGAATCGGTTATAGCCATACCTGCTCCAATTAGCTCAATTATCTTGGCATTTTTCGTGTCGAGCAACGTCTCCTCTGTGGTGACGAGAAGTGTGATATCGAGTGTGAGAATCCTTTTATTGGTCATTATTATCATCAAATATTTCATTATTATATCATAATAGATTGTTTGTATATCGACGATTTCATCTATTTGTTCAAGAATTTGTTGATCTCTCTAGGTCAGAGTGTTTCCTAGGCTTCCTTCCATGTAGAAATTTTCTATGACCGGTTCTTGTAATTCATTAGCATGGGAGGTCTCTATATGCTCTATTGAATTAGCCTCCGGCTATTTCTCATCGTCTTGTGGAATATTTTTCCTATATGGGGATATAGGAAAAGGATCATCCTTCGCCGGGGGATCGGTCATTGAACTGTTGATTTTTGGTTGTTGCGTTTCCTCTTCCTATTCACCAACACCCAAGTCATTTTTGGGGCTATCCTTCTGAATATTTGTTCCCACTTGATTGGAAAATTCAGTGTCCAGAGTGCTTCCAAACTCATGGTCGCCTTCTAGGGGATTGGGGATCACAATACCGGAAGCTGGAGAAGATGTTTTCCCTGGTTCTTCTTCTTCTGTGATTGGTACTGGTGTCATGCAGGAGCCCTCTGAATTTTCCTCATCGTCATATATGGTAATTAAGTCTATGAGGAAATTGGGTACACTTGTCCCACTTGATGCTCTGGTTATCCTTCATTGAGTTGTAGTGGTCACCGATGATCCTTCTTGTGGGAAAACATAGGTGGGGTTTTCTTGATCGGTGGTTTCCTTTGGGGGAGTTTTCTCTGAGTCATTTAACTCTTCTCCATGATTGGTTGTGTCGACTGAGGTAATCCTCAAGGGTTATATCAAAGGGTTAATTGGGGGATTTTGTTTCACCCTTTGTATGGATTTTTGTCTTTCTTCGAGTAACATCATCCCCGTCCTTTATGCCTCTATTGCTTCTACTTCTCTTCTTTTGTCTCTTACCCTGATAGATTCTTGAGTTGTTTTCTCTATTGTCTCAACCTTCTCATCCATGGACATCACTTTGAATTTAGTCATATTCGGGTTGGCCCTTCTTTTCACTACTTCCTCCCAATCCTCGACACCTTCAGTGAATATTTCATCTTCAAAATTATCATGAGAATACATCCAATAGGTGGAGACATGCGTTGCGTGTTGGGGAACTAATCCCTTGGGATTGTGCCTGCAGAAGCATCCTGTATGAAAATGGTACTCGAGTTGATTCATCGCCTCCTGTTTCACATGTGTAATGTCTATGACCATGTAAAATCCTATGTGGAAACCATAGGGAATGGAAGCTCTCTTCTTGTCTTTATCAAAGGAGGCATTGTAGGATTGCAAGATGGTTTGTTAGCAGATATCCCCCAATATGAGGTGATCTGAGACATGAACACAAATAAGGTGGTCTATGTTGGTAGCTTCAAACACTCTAATATAAGTGCTAGCTTCTTTGAAGTACCAGTGGCCAACTTTTTCTATCATCTTCTTTGCCACCTCCGAAAGTCGAGGGAACTCTTTTCTAAATATGATGAAGTATACCCTTGCTAGGAAATCATCTCATATTAAAGCATATGATCTCTTGTATATATTTTCCCACAATATGCTGAAATAGACATGCATAGGAAATTCTACAATATGCCAGCTCAGATTCATGCTTCGAAAAACGTTCCTTATGCAAATTACATCCAATAAGTAAGATACCATGTAGAAGGTAGAAACCTCTCCTTCCTTCAGTTGTTGGGCCTGTGAAAGATTTATACTGATCTTCTTGGAGATAATGGCTCCCCAATTACAGTTTCTCCCCAAAATCACCATGGTGTATGCCAAGGGCATCCATGGCTCTGAAAAATTGTAGCAATCCCTTTCTCTATATAACTGAGAGATTAACGCTATCAAATACATGTATGGCTCTCAGAGATTTACTTTGTTGTACCATTCAGTCCTCCTATTTTTGAATTTATTGTCTTCTTTCCACCACGAGGCCAAGAATCGGTGGATATCATGAATCTCATAGAACTTGACTATGAAGTCTGTGTTTATCCTTTCCTTCGGGTCTCTAGGTTTGTATTACTTTTGCACTTCCACCGGAAGGAAAACACCAACACACTCATATTTCTCATTGTTTATGGTGCACTTCACCATGTTGGCATGGTCAATTATCCATCCAAAGGTCTCGATGAAAGGAAGAACTCGAATCTGGCTAGTCACCCTATGCAGATTTGACCTCTGACTATTTGGAAACAACTCATCATCCAATATTCACACATCCTGATTAGTATGAGGTGTGAACTCAGGGTAGTCCTCCTAGCTAATTTGGTTGTACAGGTCACCCAAATTTAGACGTTGTGGTTTCCTATGTGTCATCGAACGTCAGAGGCTAGGTAAAATGCTTCTTGATGGACATGTGGATAACCAATTCCATCTTTGAGGAGAAATCCATCTTTGTTGTAGCGCTCGACGTAGATCCTTCCCCGAGCTATGTTTCCTTTAGTTTGGGCATCCTTGGTGAGTGCCTGGTTGTAGGATTTCTTGGAGGCATTTTTTGCAAATAGACAGGTTGAGATACCGATATCTACAAGTATTATAGACACAATTGAAAACATAGATATGACGACGACAATGCATACCTCTTCCTTGCAAAAGATTAACCTAGTTTAGAGTTAAATATCGGTTATAAGCTCTTCGACGTGTTCTCTGTCTCCTTCGACTACTCGGGGGAATAAAATATTTGTGCACATAATGGTGCACTTGAATATGTATTTTTTTATTCAAATGAATAATATACTTACATTGTCGCATCAGTTCTTAAATTCAAGGCTGTAAATAGGCCTTGTACAATCCATCACTAAATTCAAACCATGCTTGGGATTAAATGCAATGTAGACTAGCGGTGTAGGGGCAGATTACTTCGTAGTTCATCGGTGGATTCAATATTCTATTGTTTGGTCGATTCATGGGATAGTAATGAGGATTGCGCAAACCATTACTTTGCCTCTTAAATAACAAAATATGATCTTATCCCTGCCAAATGTATCCCATCAAACTAACAAGACTTCTTGTATTTTCAACACTGGTATGATCGACGTTGGGGAAAAAGGGCAGGGCTTGAAATGGAACCAAATCATAGTGAGGCTAGGATTGCTGATGTAGAATGTGGAAGGTTCAATGAAAATCCTCGTTGTATGATTTCCTATCAATCTGTCGATAACAAACAAGTGGATTGGCGTCAATGCTTTTATTAAACGTTTTTCGTTGATACCTTTAGCCGAAAGCTCCAATGTTGACCCAAAACTCCATGGAGTGCTGACGTGTAAATAATGAGTTGGAGATATGGACATGACCCAGGGAACATCAAGATATGATGTAGGGAAAACATGTCGTGTCATACAAACTACTTACACAGCAAAGACACATGGTAGTTGATTTCTACCTTTCCATGGGAAGATTTTCTTTGGCATCAATGTTTTCCTTTCAACATAAGTATGGTTTCCACAGCATATTATATCGACGTCGATGTTGTAATGATGATAGGTAGTCAGTGATCGATGAAGTGTTTAAGTGAAAATTTATGAAGTTTCATCTCTTGAATTTTGCCGACATCGAAGATGCGTCGACGATCAACAATCAGTGATGGAAGTATTTTCCATTTGTGATTTACCTCTTGAAACTTTCCGACACCGAAGCGTATTGGTGATGTTAAAAGACTATTTTATAGGCCAAATTTTGTCGATTGACGATTGCTAACAGTTTTAAACCGTGCACCTTTTGGGCCTATCACACATTATTACTTAGAAAAATTCAATCCGTCGAAACCAAATAGAATGGACGATGATAAGGTTTAATGACATAAATGAAAAAATAAATTCATCCATGATACAAAATATGACTTAGAAAAGTGAAAAGTGGTACCTAAAAAGAAAAAATATTTCGCAAATACTTTTAGGGTGTGTTGAGTATTCAACAAATGGTGATTCTTTGGGAAAAAACATGATCTCTACTCCTTCTTTTGGGCTTAGCTGGTGCAAAAGTTGATTGAGAAACCATCTGTATTTTCTTTCAATAGAACCTTTCCTACCAATGCATACACAACTTCCTAAGGTTTGTGAATCCATATCCACATCTAGAGTTCATCCCTTTTCTCACCTTCATTCCTCTTTATCATAACCCACACCCTTCTTTGACAATATCTAGGCATGGAATCCACTGGCTTGAGGCCACTTTTAGTGATTATTATTCCCTTTCTACGATATCTCTCTACTGCCAGCGAGCGCCCATAGCCTCGACGAAGTCACCCCCGCATCATAGGCCTTTCTCCATTGCCAATGAGCGTCCATAGCTCCGATAGAGTTATCTGCATATCCTCTCAGACTTTGCACTCCTTTAATATAGATAATTTTCTTCTGGCAGAAATGCCATGAGTGATTCAGAGAGGAGTACATTTGTTATTGGTAAGGTGAACCTATTAATGTGAAGCCTTTCCTAGCTATGTTAGAGGTACATGTGATCCTTTCCAACTAGCCATCATTTCCTTTGGGCTTTACCAGATGACTAGGCAAATATTTAATCAGTTACCAAGGTAGTATACTTGCAAAGACCAGATGTAGATCTTCTTTAAAAAAAATTGTCTATTCAATATCTCTTATTTTGCATGCCAGTGCCAGTCAGAAGCAAAGTTTGTTCTACTATATTTATTAAAATCAACTACTCCTTTACAAAACACAACTTAATTAAAGAAAATAACAAGCAAAAGAAAGAAAAGAAAAGGTATTTGCAATCGGTCTTCCCGAAACCCACACACTCAGTTTGACAAAAAACCTTGCTACAAAGAAAAAGAAACTCAAAAAAAACATTAAAATACACACACACACACACATATATATATATTTTTTTGTTTGGGAGAAGTATTATTTTAGGGAATGGCCATTCACGAGGAGAGTGTCAGTCTCACCCCTCATATTTTTCAATCGGTATGTTCCTTCTTCGATCTTCTTAGCCACCTAAAAAGGTCCGATCCATAGATTTGGAGCTTTCAGTGTTTTTGTTTGGACTCGTTTTCTTTATCCCACTTCAAGAATAGGTCTCCTACTTCAAAACTTTTTTCTTTGGCCTTATGTTTTTCAAACCATATTTTAAATACCTATTGATGATTGGTGAACTTAACTTTATCCTTTTCCCTTTCTTCATCCAACATGAGAAGGCTATCAATCCTTTGCTATATAGCAGATGAGGGATGACCTCTTGATTCCTGGGCAAGCTGTAAATATGGAAGGTACAATCCATTTGGGATAATGGCTTCTTGCCCATATACCAGAAAGTACATAGAGTTTCCTATGGCTTCTTTAGGTGTCACTCTATCAACCCACATGTCATTATGAAGTAAAATATGCTAATTTATTTGATTTTCAACAACTTTATTTTTTTTAATTTGCACCATATTTTTATTAATTGACTCTCCTACTCCATTCCCTTGTAGATAATAGTTTGTAGAATATCTCATTATGATCCCTTTATCGAGGGTGAATTTTTTCAATCATGTCAAAGAAAAATAGGAGGCATTGTAAAAAACGAGGATGGAAGGCATCCCAAACCTTGTTATTAGTTGTTGTTCTAAAAATTGGATCACTGCCTTTTCATTAAATGTGTCAGAAGGATAACTTTTTTCCACCCTGTGAAATAATCTGTTGCAATCAAGATATACTTATGTTGTTTTGAAGAATTTGGAGTAATTTCTTCAATGAAATCTATTCCCCATTGCTTAAAAAGTCTATATATGGTCACCGACTGGAGTGGAATGGATTGTCTCTTTTCCCTTCTGGTCCTTATTTGACAAGATTTATATTTCTTGACATATGCATGAGCGTTCTTGAACAAACTGGGCCAATAATAACTAGGCCTTAATATTTTGTGAGCTGTGGTTTCTCCTACAAAATGTCTTCCGTTCGGGTCTTCATGGATATCTTTGAGTACCTTTTCTACATCATTATGTTCAAGACATATAAGGAGTACTCCATCATAGTTTACGCTGAATAGAACATAATTTATGAGGTGATATTGAGCAGATTTTAACTTGAGGGATCTCCTTTCTCTAGGGTTTAGGTTTTCTAGACAAGTTCCATGATGCAGGATATAAGACAAGTTTCCATACCAGGATTATTTCCCGATAGGTATGTATAAGGCTTCTTCGCACCATAATGATAGTTCATTTTCCCAACTGAGGTCTTTCATGTTGATCAGATCTTCGGTTCAATAGCCAACTTACACAATCCTTTTCCTTTGACTATTTTGGTAGATTTTATGTTGAGATAAAATTCTTGAACGAATTCCATACAACTTACCCTCCTTTCTCCCATCTTTTGTTGAGTGAAAAAATATCGAACCACTAGATGTGGTACTATGACCTTAGTGTGATTCTTCAAGATAAAGGATCTGAAATGCTTGACTGCTTTATATACTGTGTAAGCCTGTTTGTCTATGGAATGGTAGTCTAGTTCAGCTCCTTGGAGGTTGGTGCTCATAAATGAAATTGGTGATTCATTGTTCTCATCGTCCTTTTCGGTAAATACTATAGCCAAGGACTGGTCAGAAGAAAAGGTATAAAGGAATTTATTTTTGCTCAAGTCAGGGCTTCACAACACTCATGCTTGGGAGATGGTAGTTTTGATGTTATTGAAAGATCATCTCCCTTATTCATCCCATTTAAACTCTCCATATTTGTAAATCATTTTTTGTAAAGTTTTAAAAGTTTCAGTGAAGTCAGGAGTAAATTTTATCACAAAGATGATTCTCCGGAAAAAAGATTGCATGGCCTTTTTATTTTGAGGCAAAGGGAGTTGAGTTATCACTTTGATCTTCTCAGGGTCGATGCTAATTCCTTCTTGAGATATGATGTGACCAGATAATTTTCATTCCTCCACACCAAATATGCTCTTCTTAGGGTTCAAATATATTTCATACTTCCTACACCTTTCAAATATCTGAGTCAAATGTTGAATGTGGTGTTCCTTATTTTTTGAGTATATTGTTACATCATCTAAATAGACTACCACACATTTGTTCATCAATCCTTGAAAATCTACATCCATTGCCCTATGAAAAGTTTCCCTTGTGTTGATCAACCCAAAAGGTATGTGTTTATAAGAAAAGGTCCCTCACTTGGTTCTAAAGGTAGTTTTTAATTGATCATCTTCTGAAACCAGGACCTCATTCTAACCCTAAAAATCATCTAGGAGAGAAAACATTTCAGAACCATATACTATCTGTAAGAGTTGTTCCATGGGTGGTACTAGGTAGTTATCTTTTTCTGATGCTATGTTAAGGTTTCAGAAATACACACACAAATGGATTTCCCCAGACTTATTTCTAACATGCACCATATTGGCTACCCATGCAAAATGTCTTACCTGAAATATAATATTAGCATCTAATAACTTATTCAAATCTTGATACATCAGGGGTTCCAGAGATGGGTGGTACGTCCTAAGAATCTATTGGAAGGGTTTTATTCCATATTTTAATGTGATCGTATGTTGGATAATGGGAGTATCATACGTTTTCAATTATTTGTAGGACCAAGCAAATACATCTTCATATAATTTAAATAGTTTAAGATAATCCTTCTTGTATTCTTTGGATACTTCCTTACCTAGGTTGACATTATTGGGCTTCTCAGGGGTGCCTATGTTCATAGCTTCTTATATAGGTCATGATCTCCCTGTTTTTCCATTCTTTAGCCCTCTAAATATTTCCCTTAGGTCGAAAAGGTTCTCTAGATTGTCCACTCCTTTTGGTATTGTGTGAAACTTTGGTTTGTTATCAGAGTGATCAATGCCCCTATTTTGTTCGTGGAGATTCTATTATGTGAGTAGTTCTTGGAATATTTCACCATCAGTGGCCAAATTCTTAAAATTCTCTTGGTTAATCAGGAAATCTACAATCTTTTCATCCCCTTCAAAGACTTTCCAGTTAGAATTTTTTTTAGGCACCGATGGTTTGTAGAGAAGTTCCACTACAAACCTTGAGGCTTTATAGTCTTCTAAAGGAGATAATATTTAGTTTGTCATGGCTAAAGAATCAAGAAGAGTATTTTTTGTCTTGGGAACAATGGTAATGTTGAAGGCCTCAAAATTGTCTATTAGCCCATGTACCTATTGTTGGTAGTTCCTCAAGTGAGGTGAAATGCAATGAATGGTATTCTTTACTTGTATAACGATAATTTATGAGTCTCCAAAAAAATTCAATTCTTTGGCATTTAAGTCTATGGTCATATTTAGTCCTTGGACTAAAGCTTCATATTCAGTAGTGTTGTCAGTGCATTCAAATTCTAATTTGTAGGATAAGAAGTTTCATTTCCATTTTGGGTCAAAGAGGATACATCCTTCTCTCGACCCCTCTTGTGATTCAGAACCATCAATGTACAATGTTAAAATTTGTGAGAAAAAATTACTAACTTATTCATGCCTATATATTTTCTCACTTTCATCTTCCTTGTCTGCTACTCCCGATGGAAAATTCTGACAGAAAATGTTTTCTTTTGCGGCTTCCAGTAGGTTCACTTGAAAGGTAATTTTAGAGTTTTGAGTGAGAGGCATGTCAGACAAGAGAGGGGTGAAATTTTTGATATCATAATCGTAGGAGAAGTTTCATAACATAGGGAAATTGACCGATGAGGGTTCGTTTAGAGTCTCTAAATCAATGACTATATGTTTGAGATATCTTTCTCCTTCAATCTTAATAATGTTTATGTCCCTTTAATGGAAACGATAGGTGAGCCCAACCAGTACTAAAATATCCATTTAATTTCTCAGACCAGTATCGACTAAGTAGCATTCCATAATCCTTTGGGATATCTACCAAAATTATGTCAATTACTTTGAAAAATTTGGGTTGTCTAGAAATTTTGTTAATGACATCTTTCAGTTCCCCAATGACCTTTACCTGATTCCAATCCAGTTGTATAACGTGTTTATCACTTTTGAGTGGGGTTTCATTCAATTTCTTGTAAATTGTGAATGGCATGACATTTGAAGATGCCCTTGAATTGACTAGGAAATTATGTAGATTTATGTTGAAAACTTCAAATGTCAAGAGGAAAGGAGGAACAAAAGGCATTCATTTTTTGTCTAAAGAGAAATCATTCACACTTGGATTATTTGTTAAATCTGTGGGAGGTGGGACCTTTCTTTGATCAGTTCCTGCCATAGGGGTATATATTGATTTTAAGGCCTCTAACAAAAAATCCTTTTGTTGAGGGATCCTACACATGTCCATGATGTTGGAGAAATTTCTATTTTTGGCACACTAGTTCAGTGGGAGTAACACTAGTTGAATGGGATTTAATTGACTAGTTCTATTTTAGACTTTCTAATCTTATACCATCACTATTATGCATGCATTCCTAATTATAGGATTTCATTGCATATATGAGTGAATATAACTCACTCATTGATTATATCATAATTGACACAGACCTATCGGCCCTCAAGCCAAGATCCACTCACAGGATTGTTCTTTATCTTCTTTGAGCCGGATCGATTCTTTTGATTCCCTGCTGGAATATCAATTTTAGTCGATCCACGGGTCCTTTCAGAAGCTATACTGTGAAAACAACACTAGGTGCAAGCTCCACCCTTTCGTGCAACCACAATGCTATGAACAAGGCCCAATTCCAAAGGCACTTGTCGCAACTCGCAACTCGCGAGTTCGTGAGTCATGACTCCCGACTCTTCCTTCTCAATCACGCGATATCCGAGATTACGAAATGGGTACAAATCTTCTTTTGTCAGTGCCTTCCTTGCATGACCACTGGCTAGGCTAAGTGTTAGCACCTCTCGTTACTCGTGCCTTCATGAGTTGTGGCATCCAACCTTGGCACCTTCTTTTCATGAAACCCCAAGAAGCGATGTTGAATTTTCTCCTCGTGTTCTCGCTACTCGCGACTTCGCGAGTCGAAGGGTTGAACTCTCGTTCCCTTATCTCAGGAATCCCCGAGACATGAGAGGTCAACGGGTCTTGAATCCTTTCACTAGGTAACACATGTCCACCTGTCTATTGTACGGGCCCACCTTGCGGTTCTACCATGTGTCCCTCGTGCCCAGCTTCAACACTTCACGACTTTGCTTCCCAAAGTGCTACCTCCTTTGTATCTCGACACCCGAAGTGTCGAGATCCTGAATTCCTCACTAGTCCTTATTGCAACTCATGACTTCAGGAATTTCGAGACAAAAGTCTTGACTTCCTATCCACCGATATGCCGAAATGTCAAAATTTCGACACGTCGTCAACGCGGGTCCCATAATGGAACTTCCCACCTTTTTGTAGTTTTGGAATTTGTGACTTCACAAATCCTGATGATAATCTTTTGGTTCTTCAACCCATGAAACACCGAAATGAGATTACGTGAGTGATCCAATGGCCCCTGTTGGCTCAGATCCTATGGTTGTCCTAGCTCCTCACGATTTCGCCACTCGTGACTTGGAGCACTCAATCTTTGGGATCTCACCTTGCGAACCTTTGAGTTCGCAAGATCCCTTGATCTCTGCCACTTGTCCTCCTCCAATGGATGGTCCCGATCTTCTTGTGACTTTTCCACTCGTGAAGTCGAAGGACTTCCCTTTCTGACCTTCGATGTTCGAATCCCCGATATGGGTGATCTCGCGACACATGTCCTCCTTCTAATGGACGACTCAAATTATTTTTTGGTTTCGCAACTTCACCTTTCGCAACCTCGCGAATGTTGATGTAAAGGTTTTAAACCGTAACTCCCCTTCTCCTCTGCACGATCTAACAACTCTCGGGACTTCGTGAATTCTCCACGGAGAATTTCGACCATCCAATTCCTCCTTGACGATTCCTGCGAAATGAACCCAGTATTCCTTTGCTGGAACTTATCTTCTTGCAAGTAACTTTGCAATGCCTCCCCTCTAAACGCTTTAAGGTACTAAACCTCCTGAACTTTTCTTCGACAGCTTCGAAGATCCTATCCCTCCTCAGCTTGATTGAAAAATCCTCAATTCCTTTGGGGAAAATTCCTACGTGCACTCCTTTCGGCACTTCTTCAAATACACTCCAAGTATTTGAATTCTTAGACTCTGTGCACTCTTTTGCAGCAACAATCCTTCAATTCTTCCCTCAGGTTACAAACTCTAAGAATCTACTCGGCCAACGCACCACTTGCAAAGATCCTGTGCTTAACTTGCACTTCTGCGAGAAGGAGAACAATGTTATCCCTCCTGAGCTTGCAGAGACAAACTCTGACTTCTGTCAATGCACACCTTGTGTACAATTTCACTGCACTCCTTGCAGGAAAACTCTTGCTCGGACAGAGAAACAATTGAAACTCATTTCCTTACTCTCCCTCTTTTTAGATTTCAGACATTAAATATGAAATCATACATTCACGCATCAAATCAAATGCATAACAAATAATAAACAAGCATATATCAATCAACATGTACAAACATAGAAAGCAATTGAACACCATGAGTCTGAGCTAAAAATATTTGTATTAATCCAGAACTTGTGTACATGGGTCTTTACTCTACACAACTCTCTGCTTCTTATTCTCTATGCTCTCTTGATTGATAATGTTTCTAATGTTACAATGATACAAGTGAGGGTGTCTATATCCGTTTTCCCTCTAGCTCCTAAAACTGTCTAATCTAAGAATTCAAAGCTACCTATTTACATTTACTAGCATAAATGCCTCTTAATCCTTTAGACGAGAGTGGGATGCTCAAGGTATGATTAAAATCTACAAGTACGCCCTTTCTTAATTGTTTCATTTATTTTTGGCGTATCAAACTTCAAAACATTTCAAACAATTCATCATGTGCCAAAATGTGTTGGTGTTTTGTCCCACGCTCGCTTGTTGTTGTGATGCTCCTGCATCATACTCCCTTGCTTGAAAATTTTCATGGGATCCTATCCATGAGCTCTCTCACGGTATGTCCATTCTTCTGGATCTCTTCTTCATTCTCCCAGCTGACATCTTCAACTAGCTATCCCTTCGACTTGACCAAGTATTCAAAATATTCCTTTCACCTGGTCTTCTTACTAACTCTTTTTTCTAGTATGCTTTCCATCTGTGGTTTCTCTGCAACTGGCATCTGTTTTGTCCACTAAACCTCTATTTATTCATCACCTATTCCTGCTTCCTCATCTTTGTAAGGGTACAAATCTGATATGTTGAATATCAGAGAAATTTTGATCCCATTGGATAATTCAATCTCATAAGCATTTGCCCCAAATTTCTTCAATACCTTACATGGTCCGATCTTCTTCATCTTTAGTTTGTTATATGTCCCCTTCAGGAATATTTCCTTTCTCAGATGTGCTAGAATCAAATCAACAACCTCAAATTGAAGTTGTCTCCTGGGTTGATCTTCTCTGTTTTTATACTCTTGGTTCGATTTCTGCAATCGCTCCTTCACCTGGCTATGAAGTTCCTTCATTGCTTCAGCAAAATCTTCTGCACTAGCACTTCTTATCTCATCCTGTTCTGAATCCGTCAGTTTAGATACTCCTCTTGGCTATGTCCCATAAACAATTTGGAATGGACTCTACCCTATGCTTTTGTTGATTGAAGCATTGTAAGAAAATTCCTCCTGTGGAAAATTATTGTCCCACTAACTATGGTGTTATGTTACCAAGCTCCTCAACAAGTCTCCCAAACTTCTATTCACAACTTATGTTTGTCCATCCATTTGAGGATGATAAGATAAACTGAACAACAATTTTGTTCCCAGTTTTTTCCATAAGGTCCTCTAGAAGTGTCCCATGAACTTGGTGTCTCGATCAAAAACTATGCTCCTTGGTAAGCCATGAAGTCGAATGACCTCTTTGAAAAACAGATTCGCAATGTGAGTTGTGTCATTGGTTGTCTGACACGGTATAAAATGTGCCATCTTAGAAAATCTATCTACCACTACAAAGATCAAGTCAAACCCTCTTTTTGTTCTTGGCAACCCCAATATGAAGTCCATGCTGACTGCATCCCACATCCTCTCAGGTATGGGTAATGGCTGATAAAATCCTACATTCTACCTCTTTCCTTTTGAATGATGACAAATTTTGCATCTGTCCATGAATCTTTTGATGTCTGCTCTCATTCCTAGCCAAAAATATGACTAGTTTAACTTTGAGAATGTCTTGTCATGACCGAAATGCCCGGCCAATCCTCCACTATGTTTCTCCTTCAACAAATTCTCCTTCATGGAGCATTTTGGAATATAAAGTTGATTACCCTTAAACAGTAATCCTTCCTGGATCATGTATTCTGTCCATTGACTTTTGTCCCTGAGAATTGGATTCTCAGCTGCTTCATATGCCTCCTTAAAATTTGGATCATCTTTGTACATGTCCCTGAGATCATCAAAACCCATTGTTTTGACTCTAAACTCCTGCAACAGCAAACATTTCCTTCTCAAAGCATCAACAACTTTGTTAGCCGTTCTAGAAATATGCTTAGTTACAAAAGTAAAGTTCTGCATGTATTCAACCCATTTAACATGTCTTTGATTCAACTTCTCTTGTTGAGTCACAAACTGCAAAGCATGATTGTCCAGTATAAGACAAACTCCTTAGGGATTAAGTAATGCCTCCATTTATTCAATGTCTGAATAATAGCATAGAACTCATTGTCATACGTGGAGTATTTCACTTTTTATTTATTCAGCTTCTCGCTAAAGTATGCTATCGGCCTTTATTTTTGGCTCAAGACTGCCCCTATTGCAAATCCACTTACATCACATTTTACTTGAAATGTCTTTTTGAAATCTGGCAACACCAAAATTGGTTGTTCCATGATTTTCCTTTTCAACAAATTGAAGCTTTTCTCTGCCTCTTCTATCCAGTGAAAAGACTTATGGATTTTCTTCACTATGTCCATCATCGGTGCACTAATTCCACTGAAATTCCTAATGAACTTCCTATAGAAACTAGCCAATCCATGAAAACTTCTTACCTCAAATATATTCTTTGGCGATTGCCAATTCTTAATTACCTCCACCTTATCTGGATCCATCCTCAATTTATCTGCAGAAATAACAAAACCCAAATAAATGAGCTATGTCTTCATGAACGAGGATTTCTTCATGTTTATCAACAACTTCTCTTACTGTACCCTCTGCATCATTGTAGCCAAATGTTTAAGATGCTCTGCCTCTGTTTTACTGAAAATCAGTATGTCATCAAGATACACAATGACAAATTTTCTGATGAACTACTTCAGAACTTCATTCATCAACCTCATGAAAGTACTTGGCATGTTTGTTAGACCAAATTGCATGACAAGACATTCATACAACCCTTCAATGGTTTTGAATGCTATCTTCCATTCATCACCTTCTCTCATAAAAATATGGTGATATCCACTTTTCAAATCAATCTTCGAAAAAAATTTGGCCCCACTTAATCAATCCATCAGATCATCCATTCTTGGCAATGGAAATTTATACCTGATGGTTATCTTGTTGATTTCCCTCGAGTCAGTACACATCCTCCAGCCTACATATTTTTTTGGACTGAGCACTGTTAGAACAACACATGGACTCAAGCTTTCTCTAATCAACCCTTTGTCCATTAAATCCTAGACCTGTCTTTTGACTTCTTCATTCTCCTATGGCATCAATCTATACATTGCTTTATTTGGTAAACTAGCTCTAGGTATGATATCAATATGATAACTCACACTTCTGATCGGTGGCAACGAATGAGGTAGTTCGTCCACTACTATGTCAACAAACTCTTCCAACAGTTTCTGAACCTCTTTCGATAAATCATCTACCCTTGTACTCGTTAAAACAATTATAGGCTTCCTGACCACATTGAATTATGGTTCCTCCTTCTTCTTAACCTCTGTAAGAAGTTCCTTCCCACTCATGAGAAGTACAATGTTGCTTACTTCAGGTTTCACCTCTTTATCTTTGATTGGAAGCAACATGTGAGTTCTCCCATTCTTCTCTAGGGTGTATGTGTTCTTCCTCCCATCATGAATCACATTTATGTCATATTGCCATGGTCTACCTAGAAATAGATGAAAAACATCCATGGGAATAACATCACAAAGTATTTCATCTTTATACCCTCCTATTTTAAATTCAACTAAACATTGTTTAGTGGCATTTACCCGATGTCCTTTTTGTAGCCACGAAACTCTATATGGGCTCGGATGTTCAATCGTCTCCAGCTCCATCTTTTCTACCATCTCTGTAGAAATGAGATTATCTGTGCTACCACTATCCATGATGACTTTTCATGCCCAGTCTTTGGCTTTGCAAGCAGTCTGAAAAAGTCTGTTCCTTTGGACCGAACTCTCCACCTCCTTCTCTGGCGTTAAGAGAATTTTTCGCATCATCAACGATCTTCCGCCTTCAACATCCTCTACCTCAACATTCTTCCTTTGTGCTTCGGCAATGTGAGTCTCACCACCTTCTTTCTTTTTGTTTGTACACTCATAAGATTTATGTCCGACCTTTCCACACGTGGATCATTTCACCACTCCACCTCTTCCTCTTCCTCTACCTCTGGTATGAGGAAAAATGTTTCCATCAGCATACTGACCTCTATGTTTGGTATGTTGCCCTCTCTGTGAGCTTCCATCTCTCTCAATTTGAGTTTGAGGTTTCTTCCACTCTTCCTTGGGTTTCTGATTTCTATCCTGGACAACTGATTTGCCTCTGGGCTGACTTCTGCCTCGCCCTCTTTGACCTTGTTTTCGGCTCAGCTTCTCTTCAGCTTTTAGAGCCATCTGATAATCATCTTCCACTGTTCGGATGGTCATCATGATCATCTCATCCTGAATATCATATCTCAGGCCATTCATATACTTCGTAACCTTCTCATCATCACTTTTGTGATGACCTGCCCCGATGTTCAGCCTATAAAATTCTTCAGTGTACTCCTTCACTGTCATCAGCTTCCGTCTCAAATTCTGCATTCTTCAAAACAGAGTAATTTGGTAATCCCTGGGAATAAATTTCACCTTCATCTTCATGATCATCTTATCCCAACTCTTGATTTTCTTCTTGCTTTTGCAACGCCTGTCAACTTGTAGCTCATCCCACCACAATGCTGCATGTCCTTTAAGTCTTGTGACAACATGTTTGAACTTTTTTTCTTCCTCGACATCTTCATAGTCAAAATATGTGTCTAGAGCTCTAATCCAGTCTAGAATCTCTTCAGCATCTAGGTTTCCTTCATATACTGGAATATCCATTTTTACTCTAGCACCCATTCTTGCAAGAACCCTAATCAGGCATTTATTTGCTACATCTTCTGCTGCAACTTCTTCTCCTTCATGTCCAGCTTCATCCTCACTTTCAGATTCACTGACATCTCCAACACCAGCTGTGCACCTCTGTTTTATTTCCATGTCCATGACTCTAGCGTGTAGGTCATGTATATCTCTTTCCATGGCTAGATTTTGCACATGCCTACCCCTTTCTTTTGGCATTTCCCTTTCCTCTGGTGGATCAGGTGTTTGTCTGTCTCTTCTTCTCGATGGCATGGCTGAGATTTTCTTTCTCTCTTTCCCTGTCTGAAGTATACAAACAGAGTCAAGCTCTAATACCAAACTGACGCAGACCTATCATCCCTCGGGCCGAGATCCACTCACAGGATCGTTCTTTATCTTCTTTGAGTCGGATCGGCTCTTTCGATTCCCTTCTGGAATCTCAATTTCAGTCAATCCACAGGTCCTTTTGGAAGCTCTCCTGTGCAAACAACACTAGGCGCGAGCTCCGCCCTTTCGTGCGACCACAGCGCTATGACCAAGGCCCAATTCCAAGGGCACTTGTCGCAACTCGCAACTCCCGAGTTCATGAGTCATGACTCTTGAATCTTCCTTCTCAATCCCACGATATCCAATATTACAAAATGGGTACAACGCTTCTTTTTTCAGCGCCTTCGTTGCGCGACAACCAGCTAGGCTAAGCACTAGCACCTCTCGCTACTCGCACCTTCGCGAGTTGTGGTGTCCAACCTTGGAACCTTCTTTTCATGAAACCCCGAGAAGCGATGTTGACTTTTCTCCTCACGTTCTCACTACTCGCAACTTTGTGAGTCGAAGGGTGGAACTCTTGTTCCCTTATCTCATGAATCCTCGAGATTCGAGAGGTCAATGGGTGTTGACCGCTTTCACTAGGTAACACGTGTCTGCCTATCTATCGCATGGGCCCACCTTGCGGTTCTACCACATGTCCCTCGTGCCCAGCTTCAGCACTTCGCGACTTCGCTTCTCGAAGTGCTACCTCCTTTGTATCTTGACACCCGAAGTTTCGAGATCCCAAATTCCTCGCTACTCCTTATCGCAACTAGCGACTCCAGGACTTTCGGGACAAAAGTATCGACTTCCTATCCACCGATATGCCGAAATGATGAAATTTTGACACGTCATCAATGCGGGTCCCACAACAGAACTTCCCACCTTTTTGAAGTTTCAGACTTCGCGACTTCGCGAATCCTGATGCTAAGATTTCGGTTCTTCAACCCATGAAACCCCAAAATGAGATTACGTGAGTGATCCAATGTCCCTTGTTGGGTCAGATCCTATGGCTGTCATATCTCCTTGAGATTTTTCCACTCGCGACTTGGAGCACTCAATCTTTGGGCTCTCACCTTGCGAACCTCTGAGTTCGTGAGATCCCTTGATATCTACCACCTGTCCTCCTCCGATGGATGGTCCCGATCTTCTCGTGAATTCACCACTCATGAAGTCGAAGGACTTCCCTTTCTAACCTCCGATGTCTGAATCCATGATATGGGTGATCTCGCGACACGTGTCCTCCTTCTAACGGATGACTCAGATTCTTTCACAGTTCATGAATTTGCCTTTTGCAACCTCACGAATCTTGATGTAAAGGTTTTAAACCGTAAGTCCCCTGTTCCTCTACATGAACCAACGACTCTCGGGACTTCACGAATTCTCCACGGAGAATTCCGACCATCCAATTCCTCCTTGACGATTCCTGCAAAATGAACCTGATATTCCTTCGCTGGAACTTATCTGCTTGCAAGTAACTTTGCAATGCCTCCCCTTTGAATGCTTCAAGGTACTAAACCTCCTGAGCTTTTCTTCGACAGCTTCGAAGAACCTATCCCTCCTGATCTTGATTGAAAAATCCTCAAGTCCTTTGGGGAAAATTCTTGCGTGCACTCCTTGTGGCACTTCTTCAAATACACTCCAATTATTTGAATTCTTAGACTCCGTGCACTCTTTTTGCAACAGTAGTCCTTCAATTCTTCCCTCAGGTTACAAACTCTGAGAATCTACTCGGCCAGCGCACACCTTGCACGGATCCTGTGCTTAACTTGCACTTCTGTGAGAATGAGAACAATGTTATCCCTCCTGAGCTTGCAGAGACGAACTCTAACTTCTGTCAACGCACACCTTGCAGACAATTTCACTGCACTCCTTGCAGGAAAACTCTTGCTCAGATAGAGAAATAATTGAAACTCATTTCCTTACTCTCCCTCTCTTCAGATTTCAGACATTAGATATGAAATCATACATTCACGCATCAAAGAAAATGCATAACAGAGAGTAAACAAGCATATATCAATCAGCATGTACAAACACAGAAAGCAATTGAACACCATGAGTCTGAACTAAAGATCTTTGTATTAATCCAGAACTTTTGTACATGGGTCTTTACTCTACATAGCTCTCTGCTTCTTCTTCTGTATGCTCTCTTGATTGATAATGTTGCTAATGTTACAATGATACAAGTGAGGGTGTCTATATCCGTTTTCCCTCTAGCTCCTAAAACTGTCTAATCTAAGAATTCAAAGCTACCTACTTACATTTACTAGCATAAATGCCTCTTAATCCTTCAGACGAGAGCGGGATGCTCAAGGTTTGATTACAATTTAAAAGTACGCCCTTTATTAATTGTTTAATTTATGTTTGGCATATCAAACTTCAAAACATTTCAAACAATTCATCATGTGCCAAAATGCATTGGTGTTTTGTCCCACGCTCGCTTGTTGTTGTGATGCTCCTGCATCAATAACATGCATTGATTCTCATTCTTCATTGTGTATCTCTCTTCCTTTTCTTGATAAGATTTGTTTGTGTATTCTTTAGGTAGATCTCCTGTGTATGTTTTCATGAAACACTGACATGGTATCAGAGCTACATTGCTTGGAGCAAGCTAGACAAGCCAAAGAATAAGGAAAATTGGAGTTTCGGTGAGCTAAATCCATGGTCGTACCTTTCAACATTGTTTTCTCCAAAAGTATTAAGTTTTTGAGGAATTGATCCGAATAAGAAGTAAATTGACCCATTGGACAAGTTGGTTTTCAAACATTTGGCAAGATTCCTCACCATTTTCTTAGAAAGTAAGCCAGAAGATAGCCTCCTGAAACTGACATGAATCCTTGGTCTACCTTTCTACATTGATTACTCCCAAAATATTAAGTTTTTGAGGAAACGACCTGCATGAGAAGTAAATCAACCCATTCTGCAAGTGGGTTTTCAATCGTTTGGACATATTCCTCACAATTTTCTCAAAAAGTAAGTCAAAATATCGTCTCCTAAAACCGATACGATTTTTCACTTAAAGTGCCCTTTCTGCCGTGATTTCTTAATTTTTCACTTGCAGATTGAGAGTAAATTTTTAGGGGTTCTTAGAAACAGTGAGAGATATTGATAGGAAAAATATTATGTAGTCAAACTTGGTGGTAATCATCATGCCATACAATTATTTTGATTGGAATCCCAATGCATAATTCTATCTCAGAAGGAAAGGAATGTATAATTTGACGATGTCAACAGAAATAGAACCTACATCAGCGATTGAGAAGATGAGATGGGTGAACCATAAGGATGAGGCCACATGAATAATTCTTGAGTTAATCTCCACTGATTTATGGTTTCATGTTGCTGCATGGAAGACTCCAAACGAGATCTAGACCACCCTAGAAGGACTCTTTGGAAAGCAGGATGAGATGCGAGGTCATATGCTTGAGGTAGGGTTGAATACCTTGGACCCTAAAATTTTTGATAATATACATGATTTATTTACTAAATTTAAATCTTTGATTTTGAGCTTGGGTGAATGTTGTATTGACAAGTTGACACAAGAGAAACAACTTATTCTAACAATCTTGGCCAAGCTAGTATCAAAATATGTTGTATATGTCTCCAATTTCCATTCTGGCAGATGTCTTTTTGGAACAAATTGGAAAATGCATACGTTGGATCAGTTCATTGAGTCTCTTACACAAGAGCAGACAAAACTCATACAGATGGGACTCATGAAAGATCCCAAAGCACATGCACTTACCATGCATGATGGAAAAGGGTCATCCAAACATAACATGAAGGAGGGATATTCCAAACCCTTTAATGATTCTTCAGGTTCCAAAGACTCTTCAGATTTCAAGAAGAAGAAGAAGGGAAAACAATGCACTTACTGAAATAAACCGAATCATGAGGAATCCTCATGCATGAAGAAACAAATCAAATCTTATGGCATAGACACTTGAACATAACAACCTTGGAAACTTCATTCCAGAGGGAGTCAAGAAGCAGAAGGAAGAATATCCTACTTCTAAGAAAGGTAATCATCATGCTCTGGTTGCATTTAATTCCTCATCTAATTCATGGATTATAGATTCTAATGCATCCCATCATATGCCAGTGAAAGAGGAATTTTTCTCTTCCTTGAGTCCATGCTCAAGACCCCCTATTCTCATGGGGGGTGATAATCCAGTAGCAGTAGCAAGAGAAGGGAGAGTGGGACTCCATAATGGTAGTTTTGAGAATGTTTTACATGTTCCAAATATTTCTATGAATCTACAGTCAGTTTGTCAGATCACTTAGAAAGGTAAAAAGGTTGAATTTACATCAGATTCAGTTTTAGTAATTGACATGCATGACAATTCCATCATTGCAATTGGTGAGGTGGATCACAAGTCAACGTTGTATAAATTCACTAAGTTTTCTGACGATGACTCCTCTATTCTACTTACACATAAGGAGAGTACTTTGCATGCACCTCTAGTGCAACATGCATATACTCTTGTGCTTTCATTAGTTTTAGACATCAGAGATGATTCCATACAATGAGATTCTGTAAATGGAAATAAGAAGGTAGTACATCCATATAAGAACCCAACGTTGAAGCTTCAGTAGATTCCCAAGGAGGCACAAACCACACATCAGGAAGTAGGAAGCCTTGTAGGGAATCCATTCGATTCGAAGAGGACTCAATCTCAGCATGAGGGGGACTTGATCTCAGTATGAGGAGTNGACAATTCCATCATTGCAATTGGTGAGGTGGATCACAAGTCAACGTTGTATAAATTCACTAAGTTTTCTGACGATGACTCCTCTATTCTACTTACACATAAGGAGAGTACTTTGCTTGCCCCTCTAGTGCAACATGCATATACTCTTGTGCTTTCATTAGTTTTAGACATCAGAGATGATTCCATACAATGAGATTCTGTAAATGGAAATAAGAAGATAGTACATCCATATAAGAACCCAACGTTGAAGCTTCAGTAGATTCCCAAGGAGGCACAAACCACACATCAGGAAGTAGGAAGCCTTGTATGGAATCCATTCGATTCGAAGAGGACTCAATCTCAGCATGAGGGGGACTTGATCTCAGTATGAGGAGTTTTCTCATGTATTTTCATATTCAGAACCTGCGATGCCCATGCATTTCTATATGGTTCAATATATTGATCCTCAGACCTACAATAAGGCTGTGGGAAATCCATTATGGAAAGAATCCATGCAGGTACAGAATCAAACTTGGCATCTGGTTCCACTTCCACCAGAAATGAATATTTTCAGGTGACGATAGGTCCACGAGATCAAGAGGTACAAGGCCCGTCAAGTTGCCAAAGGAATCCATCAGATCTATAAATATTTCTACATGTTCATAAAGAATTTTAGTGAGCATAAGTTATAGACTTTGCGGGATCATCTTGTTGTGAAGAACACAGTTGCCTAGCAACTGCCATTTTCTTCTTTTGATACATTGTCTTTTTTTTGGGGGGGGGGTTTGTTCCCATGTGGTTTTCTCTCTTTTCTCGTTTTTATTCAGTGTTCATTAGCTTCATTGTACATGAGTACCTAAAATAGCCTAGTAGTCGAGACTCATTTTTTACTCCATATTGATGTTCAAGGGGGTTGTTGGAGAAATTTATATTTTTGACACACTAGTTCTATTTTAGACTTTCTAATATTAGACCATCACTATTATGCATGCATTCCTAATTATAGGATGTCATTTCCTATATGAATGAATATCACTCACTCATTGATTATATCATAATATATATTGATTCTCATTCTTCATTGTGTATATCTCTTCCTTTTATTGATAAGATTTGTTTGTGTATGATTTAGATAGATCTCTTATGTGTTAGGACCACATATTGTACCCTTTTTGCCCATACTTTTTGCTATTATTTTACCCTTCATCACCTACATTTTGACTTATACTATCATTCCACTTGATCATTCCAAGGTAC
>JZKD02S1818168.1:0-27677 GCA_000966675.3 Picea glauca | reverse complement strand
TCAACATTTCTTGCCACCTTAAATGCATTCTCCAATGATTTGGGTTCCCAAAGGTGAACTTCATGTTGAATGTTATCCTTTAAAGTTTCTATGAATACATCAATCAAGTGCTCATATGGAATATCGGTTACCTTTATATTCAATCTTTGAAAGTTATTAATGTGCTCGGTAACTGAACCCTTTTGCTTGAGATTTATCAATTGGCTAAAGAAGGTATTGCTCCTTGTATCCTCATAGTGTGCTATCATTTCTTCCGTGAATATTGTCCAAGTGTTGAGTGATTTGTGAGAACAAAGCCATCGATACCATACAGATTGATTAGGCTCTAAATATAAAGAAGCAATACATACCTTTTGTGTATGTGGCACATTATGGAGATCAAAGAATTTCTCCATCTGAAGTATCCATGTGATTGGGTCCTTGCCATCAAAATTCCTCATATCGATCTTAGGAACGTGGTTGGTCTTCAAACCAAAGTTGGAGTTTATCCATTCTTGATTCACCTTCCTTGTGTCCTCATCATGAATTTCATGGGATACATTTTCACTTTCCGGTGTTTTCTCTGTTACAAAATTTTTCAATACTTCCATGATCTCCCCTTTTAAACCATCTATCTTAGTATCCAGCTTAGCTTCCATTGAATCCAACTTATTTTGTAGTTCATTTATGTCCCTACGCATTTATTCACCTTCATCAAGCATCCAAGTAGGATTTTTTGGAGGCTTATTTGGTGTAGAAGTTCCCTTTTTGGGTGGCATGTTGGCCAAGTATCACTTTTGAACCTTGATTTTGAGGTGGTTCTACTAGACCATATTTCTTCTATTGTATCTCCAAAGTTTCAGCCCTTTTGGGTATGAAAATTTCTTTTATGTATTTCTCTGATATTTCTTCTCTGCAATGACACATGCCTAATCGAAATTGGATGTGCCAAGTGGAATTTACAGTAACTTCCCCACAACTTGTCGATTTTTGGTCTTTTCATGAGATATCACTTGTATAGTGTGCCCCGCACAAAATGATTAATATTAAATTCTAAAACTTACACCAAAAATACTACAGACTATCCATGATCCAATGAAACCAGTCCCACACAATTTGGATACTCTAGGAAGAAGTTATGATTTTTTTACCTGGAACACCTTCTTGAGACTAGTCAGATACCCTATCTTACACAGACTGTATGTACAAGTTTAAGATGACCCAAAAGCTGAAATTTTTACCACAGATACCTTACTAATTTCTGTAAATAGCCTCTAGATTTTAGGGTCTGAAACGTTACGAAAAAAAATTTATAGCGAAAATTCCACAATGACTCAATTCAGGATGATTCTAGAACCGTATGTTGTAGAGGATGTATCTTCAAAATTATAAGGCCTCAGGAGATGAATTTTGAGTGCAACGTACCTTGATCCGTATGATAAATATCTTCCAAGCCATTCCTTTTGAAATTTTGTAGAAAAAAAGTTATAGAAAAAATTCCAAGGTGTCTCAGATGTAGCAGCGAAACCCCAAGACCTTGAGCTCTGATACCATATGTTAAGAACCAAATATCAATATAAGATAGAAAATCCTCAAAAAAAGTACTCAACGCCTTGAAAAAGAGATAATTTTAGGTAATAATCCTCTTTGAGGGGGAAACCTCCTTTTACCCCACTTAAATGTTCAAGTACAAGATGATTCAAGATGAAAATGTCTCCTTGGTATATATAGGAGACTAGAAGGTATAATTACAACTAATGGCCTAAAGACAACATAAATAAAATAAAATTACTAATATAATATGCCCCAATTAAGGGGTAATGAGCCAATATTAGGGCCTAACATTGTTCTCATCTGATCAATGAGATTAAGCTTAAAGGCTCAACGCAACCAAAGGAAAATTCAGAGAAATCAAAGGGTAACAACAACAATTAAGGAAGGATTGCATCTCAGAGTGGAAAATATGGTTTTTGAGTTTTATTTTAATTATTGTTGATGACATTTGACTTTAGAAGTTTTTTTTGGACAACCTTTTTTCTTTGGATATATGAGTTACATATTTTTGAAAATAATTTCAAATATCAATAAGATAAATTGTCAAATATGAATGTGATGATGGGAGTCACAAGGAGGGGTGTTTTGTTTAATTAACTAGTTATGTTATGATTCTTAAGAGCTAAATGGGAGTTACAAGGGGTCTCACCTAATATTTATTATTTATTTATAACCCTTATTATGATTTATGAATTTTGCCCCTAACTAAAAAGTTGGTTGACTTTTTAGTTAACTTAACTAATGAGGTAGTTCAACTACTTCAACCAATTCTAATTTCTTAAAAGCAAAAGGAAAGGGATGAACAAGAGGAGGATAGAAGGAGAATCATACTAAGGTGTTCTCTTTGAGATTATGTTGAGATAGTTCAGTTTTCATTCATTCCTTAATTTATCACAAGCCTAATTATTTTTTATGCTAGCAGTGTCTTATTGTAGACATCAAGATTCAGGGCTGAATTACATCATTCACACACTTGTTTTTCAAAGTTGTTGATCTATCTTTGATAATATGTGTACACTTGTCTATTTTTGAATTAGTTTTCATGATTGACAAAGGTTATTTTGGAAATTCGAGTGGGAAGCAATCTGTGGCAAGTTGATCGAGCTTTTAGAGTTAATTTTTTTTATTTTCTGTCATAGGTCCTTTTGTATGTTCCATTGGGGATGTCTAAGTTTGAATTTGGTCCAAAACTTCTTTACGTAATTTTGTAAAGATAATGAATCTTTGGTGAATTGGAATGAAATAAAGGATTGGTTTATGTCTCATCTGTCTTGATTATCATATTGGTGTCTTTACTTCTGTCTCTACATTTATTTCAGCAACTATTATATTCAGAAAATCATATAAATAATGAAATTTCCAGCAATATTTTATTTATGAAAATACTATCCTAAACACTTGTAATAAATACTTGTGAGTTAGGATATTAATTTTGATGCCTATAAACATAGGGTGACTTTCCCGTCTATTTTTATTTAGCCAACCAGAATTTGAAAATGCTTGAGTAAGATCATTCATATCTTTTCCTCAACAATTAATTGGTGACCATACCGGGGAGATCTTTGATATCTCTCTGGTTAATATATTATTCTTGATTAGCATCGATACATATATATTTTTTGATATTGATTCCTTGACTATTTTATTTCTTAATGGATGTGCTTATTGCAAGGTATCCCAATATTGAGCCTCGTCTTCAAGATTAGACCAACATTGCTTTGAATCTGTTTAACACAATTTTAGACACTGCCAATACCCGTGTTGATCTTAATCATTCATGAGCAGAAATTGAATGAGATATTAGTTCCCAAGAATGTTGGGAAGCTAGATGTAGACAACCTAGAAATCAATAGTAACCTTCTTGTTCCTTCAGTTTTCGCCTTTCTTTCATGTCCTTAGACTCTCGTGTCTCTAGAATAAGAAGAGGCTTATCACCCAAAATTAATCCTATTTCTGAAATGGGAAGAAGGAACGTCGTGTTATCTACCCAACAAAGTGTTCTAAGGAGAACTTTGTCTGATTCGTCCAGTTCCTCTTTCTTCTCCTTGTCTATCATCCACAAGATGGCATCTAGTGGTGGCTATGGTGGCACTGGAAGTGCTTCCTCTTCTCAGTCTTCATATTTTTCATTTAGTGGTAGATTATATAGCCACCATATCCCTGTCCAATCTACCAAAAATCCCACCAAAGTTATTAAAAAGTATGGGCTTTTTCAGTTTGAAAAAGATGCCACAACCACACCGTGGCATGTGTCCTCTCCTCTTAACTTAGCACCTTCTACTTGTCCACTTCCTAAGTTCAATAAGCATATTCCTAAGTTCCTGGGAAATAACACTGTCACTACAAACTAACACCTAGTGGCATTTTCTAATGCATGTCACAACATAGGAGCCAATGACAATGATACTTGCATGTGCTTATTCGTCAATTCCTTGGAAGGAAAGGATGCGGATGATTTCTTTGACCTTCCTTATAAGATTCTGTCTACTTGGGAGGAGTTAATTTATTGGCTCAGATCCACTTATGGGAAATCTAAAATTCGAGTCGAAAAGTTACGGGAATATAATAACGTCACCTATAAAGAAGGTGAGACCATCAAGTATTTCAACTTGCATTTCACTAAGCTATAAAATCAGACCCTTGAACTCATTTGGCCTTGGAACCAAGCCACTTTCATGCATTACTAAAATGCATTAACTTCCCCCTACCATCATAGGCTTGAGGAAAAATCCATTGATAATCTCAGTTCCGCTCGGCATACTTGTTTAGAGTATGAAGAACATCTTGAAAGAACAGGTCTTCCCCAGGGAGAATCATTTAAATAGATAGACATGTCCACCCTCTTAGAGCTAGTAGAGGATATGAACAATCGTATTATAGCATATGAGCGAAAGGGGACTGCCTCCCCTCTCACCCCTAGAGCTTCATCCTCTTCTACACCCCCCTTTAGAAGTCCAATTGAGAATAATTTTCATCTTAAAGCTATCTTACCTTGAATTTGGTGTAACTTTTGCGAGGAACACCACAAGGAAGCCACATGTGAGGTAAGGAAGAGTTCCATATATAATATATTTGGTAAAAGGACAAAAACTACTATCATTGTCCTAGATTTTGCAGAGCCAGAAAATGCCATGATCATCAATACTAGGAACAAAGCCTATGCTCCCAAGGGAAAATTTGATTCTCCTCACAATTATTCTATCTTGAACTCATCCTCACCCACTTCTACTATTCAGGTTCCTAAGGTTCCTGATAGTCAAGGAACAACGTCCCCTCTACCCTCTTCCAATTATGATATCTTGAATCAGTTGGCCAATATCAAAGTAGATGCCACCCTTCTCGACATGGTTGTCATCCTTGATCAACAAATGCTACTGAAACAATTTATGGAAGGAAAATATTCCTTTGTAGCTAATCTCTCTGAAAAGGTGAATGAAGAGGATTCGTCTGTAAATAAAGTAGGTGTACATAACTTTAGATACCTTGTAAAAAATCCCCCTTTTTATATTTCTATAAAGATTATGGACATGATTTCCCATTGTTGCCTCATTGATGGAGGTTTGGGCCCAAGTGTGATGTCAAAGATTATTATGAAAGAGATAGGCTTGTCTTGTACAAATGAAAACGCCAGAAGGATGCTCTCCTATAATAGTCTACAACAAACAACCATAGGCGAGATTAAAGATGTGACCTTAGTTTTGTGCGCACACCCTGAAATAAGGACAACCCTTAATATTTAGATAATCGATATGATAGTAAGAAATTACTCAATCATCTTGGAAATATATTAGAAAGATTTGATGGGTGGATACCTCTCACTCGATGGGACACACTTATTCGTGCCTCGAAATGGTAAAAAAATTATAGTCCTTAGAGAGGGATGGATTTCACCTTACATAGAGAGTGTCCCATGGCCTAATGTAAACTATATAGAAGAGGACCTAGGGGTGTATTCCATCTTTGTTGAGGAGCATAAAATTCCCATGGAACAAATTGATTTAGATTATGGTATATGGCACATGCACTTTGATGGTTCATGTTCTAATGAAGGTAACGAAGATGGCATTATCTTGATTTATCTTGTAGGGAAAATCCATAACTTTTCTTACAGGTTGGAGTTCACTTTAACTAACAATGTCACTAAATTCGAAAATTTATTATTAGGAATTGAGAACGCCTATAATATCGGTTGTGGTTACCTTTTATTTTTTGGGGATTCCAAGCTTGTTTTTGATATTGTACGTAAAATTTACTCTCCTAGAAACAAGTTGATAAAATGATACACCCAAACTATTTGGGAACTTATCTCAAACCTGTTATCTTTCAATATCACTCATGTTAAGAGGGAGTTGAATTCAATGGATAATCGGTTAGCTTCTTTTGCATCCTCTCCTAATCAAAAACTTTTTCTACACAGGTCTGATTGTACTTTTCAATCTCTATATCGTCCACATATCCCTGACAATATAGAATCTTGGTAGGCCCTCCCTAACGACGACAAAATTTGTGATTTCATTCAATATGAACCTCTTAAGCCCAAGGAAATTATGTCCATAGGAGACAACAAGATTCATAAGGGTGTGATTCCTCTAGAGAGTTCATTTTCTTCGAGTGATGCAAGCAATAAAGAGAAACAGAAGGAAGAGGAGTCAAGAAGGAAGGTGGGTGAAACCATCTCCTTGAACATTGGGGCACTCTAATCTTCAAGGAATGTTAAAATAAGTGTCCATTGTTCTGATAATGAAGAAATGAATTTGGCCAAGCTACTTGGTAGATTTTAAGATGTTTTTTCTTGGTCTTATGAGGATCTTTGTGGTTTTGATCTTGGTCTTATACAACATGCTATCCCCATCAAGCAAGGCATGAAACCAATTAGGAAGAAACTAAGACATATTAACTCTGCATTTAAAGAAACTTTTCAAAGGGAGTTGGAAAATTTCTTAAGGTCTGGGATCATTTTTCCATTCTACCCTAAATGGGTTTCCAATTAGGTACCTTTTTCGAAGACTATTGATCATATTAGAACCTGCATTTTTTTTCGCACCTTTGGTCAGGCTATTATGAGAAAAAAATTTCCTCCTCTTAATATGGAAATGATTCTGCAATAGGTCGTAAGGTCACAGGTGAGGCCCTTACTTGACAATTTTTTGGGTTACAGTAAAATCAAGGGAAAAGGGGAAGATGCTCACAAAACCACTCTTATCATTAATTGGGGTACCATGACTCATAAATGCCTTATTTATGGCTTAGGTTATGCAAGTAATTCTTTTAAAATACCTATACAAACAACATTAGATGAATTGATCAATATCCATATCTATCTTGATGATCTGATTGTGCACGTTAAATGACTAATTATTCCCTCAGAGTTCCAAGTGTTATTTTTGGGTCCATTCAAAATTGATTTTGTCCTAGATACTAACACTTACATTATAAAGGATTTAAAGGGGCGATTGTTTTCCTACAACACTAATGGTCCTCACTTGAAACATTACGAAGGACCAATGTGAAAAGTTCTAACGCTATTTGGATTTTCTATATACTAATAGCCTAACTCTGCTTTCAATTTTTCACTATTTTCTTTTCTTCTTTATAGTAGTTTGACTTATGCTTTCTGTTTTAAAAACATTTCTTACTACTTTTTACATTTTTCTCATTTTATTGTTGTTGTTTTAATCTTTGTAATGCTATTTCTTCCATGATTTTCTTGCTTACCATCTTTTAGTTAATTTGGTCAAAATAAGATGTTGGATCAGTTCCGCCACAATGACACTCCTGCAAGGCATTATTAGTCAATAACAATCAATATTACACAGTTGTTATGATGTTTCCCTTCAAAGCACCCTTGAATTTGTTATCTTCTTCTGTTGTTGTCTAAAAACATTTTTTGGGGTTGTCTCCCGCTTATGCTTTCCTTTTCTTCAATCCATTTGAGAATTTAAGAGAGCAAGTCCATAAATATTCTCCTTGAAGTTAATAACTGATCCCAGTTGAACGATTATGCATGCAGTGGTTAAACCCCTCATACTTAACACTTTTCATGAGTTATTCTAGAATTCCTAGTCATTTTTTCCATTAAATCCGCTCACTTCCCCCTATTGCATAATTTTCCTAGTTATATCAGCTTGACCTGCAAAACCATGAGTTTTGAGTTCTAATCTGTTGAAAACAATTTTCCCCATGGAGTCACTAGTTTGTTGATGATTAAAATTGCAACAAGGATTTTCCCGCAAAGTATTACTAAAGCCTAATATTATAAGCTAACAATATATATAATACTAGTAGGTGGGACCCCCTTGTAGACTAGGAGATCAGATATGGTTCTTATTTCATGTTTATGTTGTTGTTTGACATTGCTTACACGGTTCTACATGATTGATGAAATCTTGTTTTTATTGGTGATGGATAAGGCCTATTATATGTTGGTTCTAATTGTGACAAATAAATGATGGATAAGGCATGGTATGTGTTGTTTCCATTTCTCTATGCTCTAATTTCATGTTATGATGGCCTATGTTATCAATTGTTACCCTTGCTATTTTTTCTTGGATTTATTTTTGTGACACCTGCACAAGAGATATGTTAGTAACAATACATAAGAGCAGTTGATAAGAGACAAAAGAAATATAAACAAAATGCAAAAAGAAGGGATTAAACTATGCTACTATGCTACACTACATGCATTGGAATTAAAATGATCATTGTTAATCCTAGCTAACAAGTTAATAGCTATGCAACTTATTGAGTTTTATGAAAACATGGTTGATATGCATTATGGTTGGAAATGGTTAAATGTGATGTGGGTGGAACATTTGACAAAGTGATGGATGTTAAGTTTGATGCATAGATTAATTAAGTGAATTTATGGAAGGCTGGATGGCGTGTACTAAGGAATTGAATGAGGGGTGGGGGGGAGGGGGCGGGGGATTCGGAGGAAACATGAATTTACTATACACAACTCATATTCCTTCCACTTCCACCACCCTAGCTTAGATATTTTTCAACTATGTTTTTCTATGGTTAATGTCTGATTTTCAAGCAGAGGAAGAACCGCTAGACCAAGCTCGCATTTTTAAGGATTTCTTGGTTACATACTGCATGTATTTTCTCCATCGATGAACCTGGTCTGGTTATGAAATATATATTGGATCAGTGATTTATGGGTCTATGCTTTTATTAGAATTGACAACTGTGTAAATTTGTGATATTTTATGGAATAGATTGTTTGTGTGGTTTTCATGGAAAATGAAATGATGGTTGAAGTCGCAGTTTTTCATTGATAATTCTGAGTGTTATAATCTGTAAAGGCTCTCTGTCATCCTTACTGGGTTAGTTGGAGGGTTTCATACCAAGTCTTTTGTTGTTATTAGGTTGTTGTGTTTGGAACACCTTGTGTCACTACGCATTGTTTTACTTGGGTATGGGTTCATTCATGTTACTAATGTTTGCATAGTAGGTTATGATTATTGTTATGCCAAAGGAATTTCTTAAGGGTGATTTCTATTTCTTGGCTCTGTCATATCTCATAATTCTTCATTTGATTGG
The DNA here is from genome assembly GCA_000966675.3 of Picea glauca. Classification (NCBI taxonomy): domain Eukaryota; kingdom Viridiplantae; phylum Streptophyta; class Pinopsida; order Pinales; family Pinaceae; genus Picea; species Picea glauca. The sequence continues at coordinate 18,599 of JZKD02S1818168.1, read as the reverse complement.
GGAAACCACGACGGTTATACCCTGTGTGTTCTAAGTATTGTTACAGGACCAAAATAAATCCTTGCTCCTCTGTTCATAGTCTCTCCTATCATGAGATTTGTCACCCTATCTGTGACGCTATTGGTGGTATACCTTGTGTGTGCACCGTTGGTCTAGGATGTTCTCACCTGATGCTTGGGGGGGAAACTCTAGTCTCCCTATGTTGATCCACAGAGAAAACCATTGAATTCTCAAGCCTTGTTTTTTATAGAGGGAACCATTATGTCCGGTCAGGTATGTTGTTGATTGTTATGAGTTGGTGGTACATCGTCGATAATGTTCTATTGTTGGATTGTCTCTGTTGATTATGTTGATAGTGGTCTTGGTTATTGGTTTTTTCACTACAATTGGTTGTTATAATAGTCAAATTGATAAGCTTATCATGGTTAATTGGTTGATTGAAGAAATGAGATTGCACAGTTGTTGTCTTTCACATTGCGATTATTGTATTGGTAACCCAACATTAGTTTCAATTGATTAAGTCATTGCAAATTCTTTGTGTGTAATGCGTGGGTATGTGTGGCCTTCCTACAACATGTTAGGTTGCGTTGATGATTGTTGTGCCTATGGGTTTTAAATTGCCAATGGGATTATTGAAATCGTGGTAGTTATGGCATAGTTATCCACTATATATGTTATGGATATTATTGATTGTGCCATCAGAGATGGTCACGGATTTTTAAACGATATGGTTTTGTTGCAAATTTGAGCAAATTATGATATGATATCAGGTTTATTATTGCTACCTCATTACATTGATTGATAGCCTAGCATTGTCGATGTTTAGATTCATAGTAGTTGGACCTGTACAGTCACAAAAATACTCCGTGTTTTGTCGAATGGTCTGTGTATTCCAAGCATAGTATGAGTTGAAATGGTAATTGTTGACTGTATTTAAATGGTAAGTCAAGATCTTTATTGATGGTTGTATTTGGCTATTCGTTATATTTGTTGATGGATATCATGCATCATAACAGAGGTAGACACAGGTTCTTTGATAGTATAACCTCATTACAATTTAATTATTAAATGAATTAAAGGACATAATCGGGCATGACTTCTGGTTTGTGTTTGATGATTGAAATAATTCATGAGCAATGGTTGATGAGTTGATGTTGAACATAGTGGAAATAAGCGACCGTGTATTCATTTGGGAATTGTTTTAAAATATTAAATGGACAATGAGAAGAAACAAAACTCTTCTATAGGCTGTTGTAGGATACATGTTGTCTGGTTTGGTGACACTGTGTTAAAAATCAAATTACAAACAATGAGCAAGTCAATGCACATAATTAATTGAATTATACACAGTAGTTTTCATTTGATCACAGTGATTATTTGGTTGGCATTATTCCTTTTATAGAATGGTTTTATGGATCACTTAATTAATTTTATGAACAATATCCTCTCTCTTTCCCTACCATTATTTCACTTTTTTTCTAATTACAACCCGATCGCCTTCCCGCATTCATTTTTCACTTCTTGTTCTAAAATTTAATTACAATCAAGAAGAATTTTGTATTGAAGCAGTTTGAAATCACAGTTTCTTGGTTGGATCAGAGTGATATTTCCTTTCGTTTTCATTACAGTTGATTTTTTTTTTCTTTGAGTAGTAACCATGTTTCTTTTCCCCCTCATTTTATCATGTTTCACTCAATACAAACCCCTCACATATCCCAGGACCGTTTCTTCACCCCTTGCATAACAGTTAAACAATTTATATGGATTGGATTGCATGAGTCTGATATGTTGTTGAGAAAAAGTCTATTTCATATTTTTAAGTAGTTGTCATGTATGGTTGTAAATGAACTATTTGCTAATCAATCATGCATACAGGAATGAGTTGTTTCAGCCGAGGTAGCCATGCCAGAGAAAACTGAGGGAGAGGTAATTGGATTAGAGGCCCAAGAAGGACAATATTCTCCATACACTTTGATGTTGACTCGCAAGAGTTAGGCGAGTTGTTTTAGGACAAATATTTCAATTGGATTTGGCAAGGAGTGGTCCAACCTAGGCCCGAAAGGCCTCCCTTCCAATCACCACAAGACCATGGTATTCATGTGCCCCCTCATGTCTCATTGCCACCCGAGGTTCCCGAAAATGATGGATGGCAAGAGATTGTCCACCCGACAGTCTCCCAACATTGTCGCTGGCCCAATTTATCCTTTCCTGCTCCCCCTCCTAACAATCAGATCATCCGATCAGCCCCTACCCACTCACTAGTGCAATCCTCCCATGCTAGAAAAATATTGAAAACCAAGGCCCACCATGGCCCTGACAAAGGAAAATCCACTACTACCCTTTCCTCACCCTCCAATGGCTCTGATAAATCCATGTCTTTCTGGATGCATTTGAAGGACGATTGTTCTCATGTGATCAATGAGATTAGGCCTATAGGCTCAGTGCAACCAAAGTCAAATTAAGAGAAATCAAAGGGTAACAACAACAATCAAAGAAGGATTGCATCTCGAAGTGGAAAATATGGTTTTTGAGTTTTTATTTTATTTATTGTTGATGACAGTTGACTTCAGAAGTGTTTTTTGGACAACATGTTTCCTTTTTATATATGAGTTACATATTTTTGAAAATAATTTGAAATATCAATAAGATAAATTGTCAAATATGAATGTGATGATGGGAGTCACAAGGAGGGATGTTTTGTTTAATTAACTAGTTATGTTATGATTGTTAAGAGATAAATGGGAGTCACAAGGGGTCCCGCCTACTAGTTATTATTTATTTATAACCCTTATTATGATTTATGACTTTTCCCCCTAACTAAAAAGTTGGTTGAGTTTTTAGTTAACTTAACTAAAAACTACTTCAACCAATTCTAATTTCTTGAAAACAAAAGGAAAGGGAGGAACAAGAGGAGTATAGAAGGAGAAGCATGCTAAGTTTTGATCTTTGAATTTATGTTGAGATAGTTCAGTTTTCATTCATTCCTTAATTTATCACAAGCCTAATTCTTTTTTATGATAGCAGTGTCTTATTGTAGACTACAAGATTCAGGGTTGAATTACATCATTCAATCACTTGTTTTCTAGAGGTGTTGATCTATATTTGATAGTCTGTATAGGCTTGTATGTTTGTGAATTGGGTTTTCATGACTGACAAAGGTTATTGTGCATAGTCAAGTGGGCAACAATCTGTGGCAAGTTGATCCATCTTTTAGATTTAATTTTTTTGATTTTCTGTCAGAGGTCCTTTTGTATGTTCCATCGAGGATGTCTAAGTTTAACTTTGGTCCAAAACTTCTTTAAGAAATTTTGTAAAGAGAATGAATATTTGGTGAATTGGAATCAAATAAAGGATTTCTTTATGTCTCATTTGTCTTTATTATCATCTTGGTGTATTTTCTTCTATCTCTACATTTATTTCAGCAACTTTTATATTTGGAAAATCATATAAATAATGAAATTTCCAGTAAGATTTTATTTATAAAAAGACTAGCCTAAGCACTTGTAATCAATACTTGTGATTTAGGATATTAATTTTGATGGCTATAAACATAGGGTGAAATTCCCATCTATTTTTCTTTAGCCAAGAAGAATATGAAAATGCTTGAGTACGATCATCATATATTTTCCTCAACACCTTCCTCGTCAGATTGAAAATCATCAAGTTCAGAGTAGTTACCAGTTGGTGTTTCGGGTATCATATTAAGGGTTTGTTATATATCAGTAAAGGAAACATCTATCCGGTCTTCTACCGTGTGAACAAAAACCTAGTCAGGGGTGTCAACAACTTGTCTTCTTACTTGTTTTCTATGAGGAAGTAAAAGAGATAAAGGTAGTGCTCTGATTTGCCAGGTGTAATCACTTGGGATCATTAAGAACTTATTTAACTCCTCGTGGGGAAGAGCATAAGGTATTTTAGTTTACAAATGTTCTTCCTCTTCGTGTTGAGGTGAGTTACTCGTATCAGGAGTACTCTCTATGTGTGGGAAGTCTTGAGAGTGACTAGCCATGCATGTGGGCTAGTTTGAATCTATAGGCTATGCATAATATATTATCCAAAATATCATTAGCCATGCATTCGTTCAAGCCCTCATTATAGCACCAATTCTCTTGAGGGGTTTAAGATCCCTTTAACTCAACAAAAGGAACCAAACCCACCTAAGAGGCGAAATTAGACTCGTAAGATTTTTATGAGTGGTAAGGTACTTCAAATTTGTGATCTAGCTAGGTTTATTGATAGGATTTAATTGTGATTGGCATAAATTTATTTTTTGTTAAGCCTTCTCCTCATTCTAGAAAGTTCTCTTTTTGGTTCCTTTTATAATTTTATAACAAAAAGGAATATAAGACTCTAGACTAGATGAGAGAGAGAAGCTAACTATGTGTTTTGGGGGAAGGTTGGGTGTAGTATAACCTTTATGCTCTAGCATACAAACAAATAATATCTAAATAACTTAAAAATAACATTAATACCATTTTAATTAATGGACATTCAACATCGTCTGAGATAACAATTACAGAAAAGAAACATACATGCGACAAGAAGTTAGTGCAAGAAAACAAATTTCCAATATTCTATTATCAATAACAGGTTAACACAATCAATTTCTAGTCACCAATTAGAATAAAAGAAATGTTACAACATTATAATATAACTTTAAATACAGGCACAACACATCTTACTCCATAAAGAAGCAAATATCGAATCCGAAGACAAAGATAATCCTCCTTGGTCTCAACACATTCATGCCTTATATGATAGAAGTGTCTTTGGTTCTAAACATAACGTCTTAATTAAAGTCAAATTGCACATAAATAGTTCTATTAAACATTTTTAGAAAAATATTTCTCTCTAAAAACCATCGACCCTTGCTTCAAGGTTGATGCATTTATTTATAAAAAAATTTAACTAGTCTAAAACTAGCTACTACATTGTAATTAGACTGGGAAGATGCCATGTGGCAGATTTCATCTATTCATTCTCTTATTCTTCTCTAATGGATCTACTAGAGTGGATTGTTCTTCTCATACTCTGACGACTTGATGAAAATATCTTCGCATGTGTTTGCATATGGAAACCTGTGTTGATCCATCAGAGCAGAGAAAACCTCTTTTATCTCTACTTCCAATTCCTTGTACTTGATTATATTGACACTTAAGCATTGTAATACTGCGAGATTTTTGATCAGATGTTCCATGAACTTCCTTACTTGACCTAAGGTCATGATTGAAATCTGTGAAATATCTACTTCACATGCCAAGTCTTTCTCTCTGTGTCGTTTGACTATGTCATGCAAATTGACGAAATATTCTGGTGGACCAAACTCTGGTAGGTCAATTGTCTTCATCTCCCAGTTGACTTTCTCCCATATTTTCTCATATTGTCTCCATATTTCATGTATTTTTCGTTGCATTTCTTGGACCATACTTACCCAGTATTTAGTTTATTTCCTGATTCGGGAGATGCTTCTATTCATTATGATTCATATGCCATGCTCCTCTTTGTCTCAGCCTTTCTGCACTTTGCTTATGTAGTCGATCCACTCCAAGGCCTATTGTGACTTATCATACCATCTTTGTATGTATTTACAGGTTTCCAACCCCATGAGGGTATCTTCTTTAAAATTTGTTATGCAAGCGGTGAAGAGATTCCTTTCGCTTGCGCATATGTTTCTCGGAACTCACTCTTCAAGAGTACTACCGCCTGTGTTGAACTCTAGTAATACTCCACTTGATGGTGTATATGGTCCAACTCTTTCTTCATGGTGGCTACCTCCCTTTCATCCCTTCTTTCCCTGTCCAAAATAACATCTGTTATATCCATACCTGTTCCAATTAGCTCAATTATCTTGGCATTTTCTGTGTCGAGCAATGTCTCCTCTATGGTGATGAGAAGTGTGATATCGATCATGAGCCTCCTTTTCTTGGTCGTTCTTCTCATCACAACTTTCCTTTTTCTATCTGTTAGTACCATGATTTTCATAGCTAAAGTTAGAGGTTTCTCCAAAGTTTTCAAAGTCATGATGTGATCTTGGGAAAAGCAAGGCAATCCTATATGAGTCATAGGTTAGGGTGAATATCATTTCAAAAGGTATTATGGTTCATCATCAGCTTTCATGAGGTTAGAGAAGTAACAATCATGAAACTATGTGTCATTGGTATCATTGCAAACTTGAAAAGGATACTCATTGTGCAAGTTTGTTGCACAAAGACTTTTTCTTCTTTCATTTGTTGTGTGTCGCGCAAAGGAATTCATTGTGCAGAGGATGTTGTCACACATAGCATGCTGTCATGAAGAAGATGTTTTCGCATAGAGGAGGTTTTCACGCAAAGGATTTTATCGCACAGAGGATGTTGTCGCTCAGAGGATGCTGACGTGGATAGGATGTTGTCACATAGAGGATGATGAGTAGAGGATGTTGTCGTGCATAGGATGTTGTTGCACATAGGATGTTGTCATACATAGGATGTTTTCACGCATAGGATGTTGTTATGCATAGGATGTTGTCGTACATAGGATGTTGTCATGCAGATGATTTTCCTGTGCACAGACTATAGGACGCGCTGTGTAAATGACTGGTTTAGTGGCCAACTTCAAGATCAATTTCTTACCAATTGGATAGTAATTTTGAAAATACCAAAGACATTTGTGTCTATCCCAAACCAAATAATAAAAACCTCTCTCATATTTGCAAAAGGTTTTACAAATTGGGATATTCGAAGGAATATTTGAGCCCTATTTTCCAGTTTTCATGATTTCATGTTTGAGACATGTTTTTGCAACACATATTTCCGATTTCGGCCAACTGGGGATGAATTTCAAGAAATCAAGAGATTTTTTTCTTTATAACGAACTTACCTACAAAAAATATTTTCAGATTTTACACAACTGTTACAGTTTGAGAATTACAAGTGGCATTTTGAAGCCTATTTTTCAGAATTTCGCCTCCTGGAAAGAAGGTAATCAGTTAAAAGTTGTCATTTTCTGTTTGTAACTGTTTCTATTTTGGGGAAGGGGTTGGAGTTATAAACGGTCATCTGGAAAGGACCTATGGTGATATATATTTCATGGTACAAGAGTAGAGAAGGGTTAGACCCTTGGGGGATTGGACTATGTATCGTTTTCATGAATATCTTTATGAGCTAAATGTAGAAGTAATGTGCTTTCATGAAGCAGAGATTCATTACAGTGTTGTTTTAAGGACGTATTTTATTTGTAATGCTCATATCCATAATTGTTTGTTCTTTCCAGTATTTAGATGAGATTAAATGTTTGGAATTCATCCATTTTTGATGCTCCATTTATACGGTAAATACTTGTTATGTGTTTAAAGATTGCAGGATCAAAATTCATCCATGCTTGATGCTTTGCTCATAGTAATCTATCTTTCTATATTTCATCTAAAGTTACATTGAGAACTCATCCTTTGATAGATTCTCTCAGTGTGATTGGATACCCCTTTCTCTTTCCTTCTTCCATCCAAAATATTACATGTTGTTGAAGAATAAACACTTATTTTTCCTTTGTTCTCTGTGAGTACACCACCAGTCATTAGCTCAATATTTTAATTTCAGAACTTGACTCCATTTCCCAATGGTACCTTTTCCTTGTTTTTCCTACAAACCCTTTTAAAACAAAAACAAACCCATCCTATCGCAGAATCTGACCTTTGTGCCTTTATTGATGAAACCCTTGAGTTATTACCTGTCATTAGACATCTGAGAGATACCTCTATGGTTGTATAGGTCATAATACAATCTAAAGTTGGTTCAAATAGTTACCTTGGGGTTTTCTTTGATACAACACAAAGAAATTTCCAAGTGCTAACATTTTAGCACCGTTGTCGGGGACGATTACTATTATTTTCCTTGGGAAGAATAACATTGTTTTAGTTCTAAGGTCTGAAATTAGCAAACACTTAGGAACATATTGGTTGTATTTCTTCTTTGGCGACTCCACACATTAGAAAATCAGTTTTAAGGTGATTCCACTGGCATAAGAATCGAGAGATAATGTTTTCATGGAGACTTCATTTTTCAAAGAGATCGAGGTATGAATATTTTCTTTGCTTCAAAATGGAAAGATTGTCTTTCGATCTGGGTACTTCATCAAACAAAACAACAAGGTTGGTGGAAGACCTTGTTTCTCTTCAAAATTTCATAAATTAGATTCATATGTCTCCTAAGCATTATTGGTGTGGAGATATTCATTCCTCAATATTATCTTATTTGGATTCCTGTCATATATTCAGTCAAGGAGATAGTTAGAATGTTTATATAAGATTATTATGGAACTTGAGATAGAACAAGAAACACAAAGGATATCCCAAGATTCATCTCCTTTTGAAGAATTTTCTAGCCAACAACAAGAACAATATGAATTAATGACAGATGAAGGACTATTAACTCATGAAGAACAATATAAAAGAGAGTATGAGGATGCAATGCCTCATTGTTACAAGCATTATGATCTCAGGACTGAGGTTATTAGTCCAAATTTCATCCTACCAATAGAAAATGAATCTTCATTCAGTAAACAATCCTCATGTTGAAATAAATATGTTGTTCAAAAACTTTTTTATGACATAGACAATGTGAACAGTTAGAAAGAACCATTTAAAGATGATCTCATTGTTGGTCAAAAAGAAGTGATAGTTGTTTCTTCTCTCAAGGATCCTTTTGCAACTCTACTAAAATATTCAATCGAAATGAGCTATGTAATTATTGAAAATGAGGACAGTTTCAAATGGTGGAATGACTTGTCATATTTCAGTTTTGACTTTAGGACTGGAGGAGCTAAAAGAAAGCTGTAGTCAAGAAACCATTTACTTGACTCGCTTCAAGGGAAATATGAGATTACTTGATTTGGCATTGGTTCTTAGTAAAGTAGTGTAGGTAGGAGTATAAATAATCTTGGTTCTACAAGCACTTATTTCAACAATATGTCGTTTTCATTTTCAAATTAGTTTCAAGATTTCAGTTTGGAGCATATACAATTTTGGGTTTTCAGCAGATACAAGTAACACATCATAGCAGAGTTTTCAATGATTCGGGAAAAACCTAACAGATAAGGAACCTAGCTTATTGTTATTTGATAACTCACAGGGAGGATAGAATCCCCATTGGAGCCAACCGTTATCACCGTAATTTTCATAGCTATAATTAGAGGTTTGTCTAAAGTTTTCAAATTCATGACGTGATCTTGGGAAATCAAGGAATTCCTAGATGAGTCATAGGTTAGGGTGAATATCATGTCGAAAGGTATTATGGTTCATCATCACCTTTCACGAGGTTATAAAATGAACAATCATGATACTCCATGTCATTGGTATCATTGAAAACTTCAAAAGCATACTCATTGTGCAAGTTTGCTGTTCAAATATTTTGTTGCTTTCATTTGTTGCGCGATGTGCAGAGGATTTTGTCACGCAGAGGATTTTATCACACAAAGGATGTTGTCGTGTAGAAGATGTTGTCGTGTAGAGTATGTTGTCATGAATAGGATGTTGTTGAGTAGAGGATATTGTATCACGGAGAATGTTGTGACACAGAGGATGTTGTCGTGCAAAGGATGTTGTTGTGCATAGGATGTTTTCATGCATAGGATGTTGTCGTGTAGAGGAAGTTGTCGCGCATAGGATGTTTTCGCGTAGAGGATGTTTGTGCGCATAGGATATTGTCACGTAGAGGATGGTGTCATGCATAGAATGTTGTCGTGCATAGGATGTTGTTGCATAGAGGATGTTTTCACGTAGAGGATTTTCCTGTGCACATGCTACAGGGCGTGCTGCATAAATGACTGTTTTAGTGGTCAAATTCAAGATCAATTTTTGACCAACGAGAGAGGAATTTTGAAAATCCCCAAGAGATTTTTGTCTAGAACAAACCAAGTAATAAAAACCTCTCTCGCATTTGTAAAATGTGTTACACATTTGGATATTTGAAGGAATATTTGTGCTTTATGTTTCAGTTTTCATGATTTCCTATTTGAGACATGTTTTTGCGACATGTATTTCGGCCAGCTGGAGATGAATTTCAAGAAAATAAGAGATTTTTTTTATTTATAACGAGATTACCTACAAAAATGGTTCTAGGATTTTACACAAATGTTACATTTTGAGAATTACAAGTGGCGTGTTGAAGCTTATTTTTCATAATTTCGCCTCCTGGAAAGCGGGAAATCAGTTAAAACATGTCATTTTTTGTTTGTAACTATTTCTATTTTGGGAAATGGGTTGGAGTTCGAAATGGTGAGATGGAAAGGACCTATAGTGCTATATATTTCATGGTACAAGAGTATATAAGGGTTGGACCCTTGGGGTATTGGACTGTGTATATTTTTCTTGAATACCTTTATGAGCTAAATGCAAAAGTACCATTCTTTCATGAAGTAGAGATTCATTACAGTGTTGTTTTAACTATGTATTTTATTTGTAATTCTCATCTCCATAATTGTTTGTTCTTTCCAATATTTAGTTGAGAGTAAATTTTTGGAATTCATCCATATTTGATGCTCCATTCATACAATAAATTCTTGTTATGTGTTTAAATATTGTGGGTTCAGAATTCATCCATGCTTAATGCTCTGCTCATATTAATCTATCTTTTTTTATTTCATCTAAAGTTACATTGAGAACTCATCCTTTGATAGATGCTCTCAGTGTGGTGGGATGTCCCTTTATATTTTCTTCTTTCATCCAAAATATTGCCTATTGTTGAAGAATAAACACTTACTTTACCTTTGTTCTCTATGAGTAAACCACCAATCATTAGCTCAATATTTTAATTTCAGAACTTGACTCCATTGCCCAATGGTACCTTTTACTTATTTGTCCTACCAACCCTTTTAAAACAAAAACAAACTTGTCCTATCACAAAATCTGACCTCTGTGCCTTTATTGATGAAACCCTTGAGTTATTACCAGTCATTAGACATCTAAGAGAGCCCTCTCTGGTTGTATAGGTCAGAATACAATCTAAAGTTGGTCGAAATAGTTACCTTGGGGTTTTCTTTGATACATCCCAAATAAATTTTTGAGTTATAACACTATCATAAGCGATCTTTTGTATATCGACTATTTCATCTACTGGTTTAGGAATTTGTTGATCTCCCCCTGTCAGATTGTTTCCTAGGCTTCCTACCGTGAATACATGTTCTATGACCGTTTCTTGTAATTCCTTAGCAGGGGAAGTCTCTGTATACTCTGATGACTTAGCCTCCTTTTGGTCCTCATCGACTGGTGGAGTCTTTGTCCTAGCTAGGGAGATAGAAAAGGATCATCCTTAGCTGGGGGGTCGGTCGTTGAACTATCGATTTATGGTTGTTTTGTTTCCTCTTCCTGTTCACCAACACCTAAGTCATTTTTGGGGTTATCCTTATGAAGTTGTGTTCCCACTTGATTGGAAAATTCAGTGTCCAAAGTGCTTCCAGTATCATGGTCTCCTTCTAGGTTATTTGGGATCAAAACGTTAGAAGCTGGAGAAGATGTTTCCCCTAGTTCTTCTTCTTCTATGATTGGTACCGGTGTCATGTGGGAGCCCTATGAATTTTCCTCATCTTCATATATGGTAATTAAGTGTATGAGGACATTGGGCACACCCATCCCACTTTATGCTCTTGTTATCCTTCGTTGAGTTGTAGTGGTCATAAACAATCTTTCTTGTGGGAAAACAGAGTTGGGCTTTTCTTGATCGATGGTTTCCTCTTGGTGAGTTGTCTATGAGCCATTTAGCTCTTCTCCGCGATTGCTTGTGTCAACCAAGGTAATCCTAAAGGGTTATATCAAAGGGTTAAGTGGGGGATTTTCTTTCTCCCTTTGTATGTATTTTTGGGTTTCTTCGAGTAACAACATCCCCCTCCTTCGTTTATCTACTACTTCTACTACTATGATTTTGTCTCTTTCCCTGAGATATTATTGAGATTTCTACTCTATTTTCTAAACCTTCTCATCTAGGTACATCGCTTTGAGTTTAGTAATATTCATGTTGACCCTTATTTGCAGTAGTTCCTCCAATCTTTGGCACCTTCAACGAAGATTTCATATTCAAAATTATCATGAGCATACAACCAATAGGAGGAGACATGTGTCGTGTGCTGGAGAGCTAATACCTTGGGAGCGTGCAAGAGGAAGCATCCTATATGAAACCGATACTCGAATTGATTGAGCCCCTCCTATTTCACCTATGCAGTGCCTATAACCATGTAAAATCCTATGTAGAAACCATAGGGAATGGAATCTCTCTTCTTGTCTTTGACCAAGGATGCATTGTAGCCTTGCAAGATGGTATGGTATCATATCTCCCCCAAGATGAGGCGATCTGAGACATGAACGGGGAGAAGGTGGGGTGCATCGGTAGCTCTGAAGACTCTAATATAAGTGCTAGCTTCTTTGAAGTAACTTTGGCCAATGTTTTATATCATCTTCTTTGCTGCCACCGAAAGTCGAGGGCACTCTTTTCTAAACATGATGAAGTATACCCTGGATAGGAAATCATGGAATATTAAATAATATGATCTCTTGTATCTATTTTTCCACAATATGTTGAAATAGACATGTACAGGCAATTCAAAAATATTCCAACTCAGATTCATACTTGCAAAAAACATTCCTTGTGCAAATTACATCCAACAAGTAGGATGCCATGTAGAAGGTAGAAACCCCTCCTTCCTTCAATTTTTGGGATTGTGAAATATTTATACTAAGCTTCTTGGAAATAATGGCTCCCCAATTGAAGTTGCTCCTCTAAATCACCACGGTGTATGCCAAGGGCATCCATGTCTCTGAAAATTTGGAGAAATCCATTTCTGCATATAACCGACAGATTAATGCCATCAGATACATGTATGGATCTCAAATATTTACTATGTTGTACCATCCAATGCTCCTATATGTGAATTTCTTGTCTTCGTTCCACCGCGAGGCTAGAAATCAAATGGTATCATGAATCTCATAGAACTTGACCACGAAGTTTCTGTTTATCTTTTCCCTTGGGTCTCTAAGTTTTTAGTACTTTTTCACCTCTACTGGAAGGGAAACACCAACACACTCACCTTTCTCTATGTTTATGGTGCACTTCACCATGTCAGCATGGTCAATTGTCCATCCCAACGTCTCGATGTAGAGTAGAATTGGGGTCCTGCTAGCCACCCTATGAAGATTTCACCTCTAAATGTTTGGAAACACCTCATCATCCAATATTCATACATTCATATTGCTATGAGGCATGAAATCAGGGTAGTTTTCCTGGATAATTTTGTTTTATAGGTCACCCCAGTGCAGGAGCACTTATTTAGACCATGTGATTGCCTTTGTCACTGAATGTCGACGGTTGGGTAAAATGATTCTTGGTGGATGTGTGGATAACTGATTTTGTATTTGAGGGAAACTACATCTCCCTTGCAGCACTCGGCATAGATCCTTCCCCAACCTCTCATTCCTTTAGTTTGGGCGTCCCTGGTGAGCACCTGGTTGTAGGATTTCTTGGAGGCATTTTCTGCAAACAGACAGAGTGAGATACCAACCTCTACAAGTATTATAGACACAATTGAAAATATAGAAATGATGATGAGAATGCATACCTTTTCCTTGCACAATATTAATCTTGTTTAAAGTTAAATATAAAATATAATCTCTTTGATGTGTTCTCTCGCTCCTTTGACTGCTCCAAGGAATAAAATATTTGTGCAAAGAATGACGAGTTTGAATATGTCTTTGTGATTTAAATGGATATCATACTTACCTTGTCACATCAGTTCTTAAATTCACTGGTGTAAATGCACCCTGCACAATCCATCACTACATTTGAACCATGCTCGGGATTAAATGAAATGCAAATTGATGATGCAGGGGTGAGCTACCTCGGCAGATTCAAAATTCTATTGTTTGGTCGATGCACGGGATTGTAATGTGGACTGTGTGAAATAGTAATTGGCCTCTTAAATAAAAAAATACGATCTTATCCCTACTGAAAGTATCCCATCAAACTATCGAGCCTTCTCATATTTTCAACACTAGTATGATTGGCGTCGAGGAAAAAATTAAGGGTATTGTACTGGAACCAAAGCATAGAGTGGAATATCCAATGTATAATGTGGAATGTTCGATGAAAACTCCGATCGTATGATGTCCTATCAGTCTGTCGACAATAAATAAGTGGATCAGTGTCAACGTTTTTCTTAAATGTTTTTCATTGATACATTTAGCTGATTGCTTCGATGCTGACCCAAAATGTCGTACATTGAAAACATGGAAATGTTGAATTGGAGATACGAACATGACCTAGGGAACATCAAGAGATGATGTAGGGAAAACAAGTCATGTCGTACGAAATTATTACATGACAAAGACACGTGGCGGTCGATTTGAAAATTTCTATGGGAATCATTTCTTCGGCATTGGTGATTTCCTTTAGACATAAGTATGGTTTCCGCACCATATTCTATCGACGTCGACATAATAACGATGATCAACAGTCGACGATCAATGATGTGTTAAAGTGAAAAATTATGCAGTTTCGTCTCTCGAATCGTGCTGATGTCGAATATGTGTTGGCGATTAGCAATTGATGATGAAAATATTTTTCGTTTGCGATTTACCTATTGAAACTTCCCGATGTTGAAGCGTATTGGTGATGTTAAATGACTATCTTATAGGCAAAATTCCATCAATCAATGGTTGTTAACAATTTTAAATCGTGCACCTTTTGGGGCCTATCGTGCATTGTTACTTAAGAAAAACTCAATCTATCAAAACCAAACAAAATGGCCAATGATAAGGTTTAATGACATAAAAGAAAAAATGCATTCATTGATGATACAGACTCTAACTTAGAAAAATGAAAAGTTGTACCAAAAAAAAAAAATATTTTGAAAATACTTTTAGGGTGTATTAAGTGCTCAACAGAAACCAAGAAGACGTGGACTCAAGAATATGTAATGAATGAATCAAGAAGTCCTATGGAAATCTATAAGACAAAGACCTATGAAATGGGGCAAGGTTATGCTTTTCAATCTTCCATTTTGGTTATGATGTTTGCGTATAATATTTTATTCTCATGTGTTTAGGTATGGTTGGGCTACGTTCTTCCCACCACTGCATTCTCTTAGACCATGCTCCATTTCACATAAGTCTTGAAAACACTTCGGGTGAGATCTCCTTCCCTTCCGAAAGGTTGAATATGCCAGTGCTCTAGACTACAATGATGTATTTGTTGGAAAAATCCGAGAACCACGATATCCAATCAGGTGCCAACACCTTTTTTTTCTCTTTTTTATCTATGTTTTACCTCATATATTTTCATTAGAGTCCTCTGAACTTGATTTTGTCTTTTCTTGATTGAAGTTGAGTAATTACCACCTTTTCTTGCCTCTTTTGAGTATGTGAATTTGTTAAATTTTGAATTATGCATGACTTCCTTGGGATAACCCGATCCTTTGGTCAAATTCTATCTTTCTGGTAGTTTGATCCTCATCATGAAGGTTTTCAAACTTTTGTTATTTTGATTTCAAAACTTTCTAAGGGTTTCACTTGATTGATTTTGAAGTATTCCTCATTGATTTGGGATTGCAAGTGTTGCTTTGAACATTGTTTTTGAGCTTCTTATGGTCTTCTTTGGAAAGATTTTGATCCTTTGAGTGTTTGAATTTCTCTGGTCTTATTGCAACTTGTAATTAATCCTTGATTCTTGCCGCTCAATTTCCTAGGTTACAAGAAATGTTATTCTCTACTTTCCATATGTGTGTTCTTGTTTGAACTTGTGTTAGTATCATTCTAACATTTGGATTCTTTTACTTTTTTCTTGAGTGTATGTTTTGTTTGGATTTTTTTCTTTGTAATCCTTTTCTTCAACATCAAAATGTTTCATTGAAAATAAGGAAGAAGAAAACATTGCATTTAAAAACAAACAATAATTATTGCATTCTAGTTAGTGGGTGGATCAATTTTAGGACCTTGGTTGTAGGGTGGAGATTAAATTCTCCAAATCCACTGAAAAAAGACTGTAGAACACTAAAGAGTGAAAAAATCCAATTGTCGTATAGGCACAGTCGGGAAACCCCTCTAAGACCGGGGATAAAAATGAGTTCACGTGAAAAAGAGAAGCAAACATTACCCCTCCAAATCTTGATGAATCGTAGTGGAAATAGTGTATATTGGGGATTTTTCTAGAGTTTTACTGGTTCATTTGGTTTCAATGCTTTGTGAATCTTGAATCCGTTCGAGGTCCTCAGGATTATTACCGGTCCACTTGTTTTGAGTCTTCTGGAAGAGAATCAAATTTTTTTATCCTGCCCATACATTCAGTATCGACTATTGACTATACCTCCCGAAAGGTTTACTGTGAGTTGGTAACCATAATAACCTTTCCTAGGTATCTATGGAGTTGAATGTGGGGGATTTCCCATGATACCTGGTTCAAAATTTGTATCACACTTTCAGTACCCTTGGAGGGTGACCTTGAGAAGTGAGGGTTTCTTTCATTGAGAAGGACTACTACATGGAGGTCAGGGTAACTATTTATAATATCTTCATTGACAACCTCCTCTCCCATCTCTAAAATATCCTTACTTCCTTTTTTCCCTGTTATAAGGGAGTTTTTTTCTTTCTCTTATCTTATAAATACTTTGGTAGTGTTTTCTCTTTGATTTAACGACCTTAGGTTGAGTCTGTTTCTATGGAAACATTTTTTGGGGCTACAGACCAAGGAACCCCTTTTCATGGGGAACCCCTTTTCATGGGGAACCTTTTGTTTTTCCTTGTTTTGGAAACATTGGTCCTCCCTATATTGCTACATAGAGTCTTCCTGGAATCACCATAGGGTTACCAATATGGTTTTTTTCCACTCCGGTGATCCCAAATTCTTCTAGTACTTTGAATGCAAGCCCTCCAACCCAATAAAATCAACCTCATGTTGACCCTTCGCCTTATTCTCCCATTGCATTGTATTCCCTTTCTTCTTCTTCTCTCAGTAAGAGTCTCAATTCCAATAACCAGGAGGCTCAAAAGAAGAATAAAAGGAAGAATAAGAAGAAGAAAAATACATAAGGGGGCAATCAACCAACCACCGATAATAATTTTGGGAGTGTTGATGATATTCACAATTCTACCAACACATGTCGCAATCCCAAATTTCCTTGCAGGATTTGTAAGGGTGACCACCTTCTTAAATATTTCGCTGGTATTCCAAAGGTTTTAGAAGTGTCGTCTTAGGGTTCTAAACAATCCATGTTTCCATACATTGCAGGTCATGCTAGTGACAACCCATCGAATAATAATCATCGGGTTGGGGGAAAAAAGGGTCAAGTCAAGATTCCTTGTTGGTTATGCGAAGAAAGGCAATGCACTTACCTTTTCCCTCGTATGCATTAAGCTTTTCAATTGTTGGAATACAATTTTATTTCCCAACAACAACCTCCAGTTTCTTCCCATGAACCTTCTCCCAACTAGCCATTGGTTGATGAAGCAATCGGTTTGATTCCATCCTCGATCGACCCCACTCTTCCCTTGGAGAGTGAAGTGGATACTGCTCAGGTATTTATTTTCACTTCAGATTCCTCGAGACAAGGGGGTATTTCACCCATTTCAATGGAACCCCTTCCAAATACTGAGGTCATTTCCTTTGATTGGAATAGTCTGATGGAGGCTCGCCTTCCTTCCTACCCGCCTTTCCAAATTATTGTGTAGGTTTGCGATGAGATCATAGTACATAGAACTATCATTGATGAAGGCTCTTTTGTTATCACTCTAACCTCAACTACTTGGAAAGCTATGGGTTCTCCTCATCTTGTTCCAGTGACCCATCATCTGTGGGATTTTAATAGAAGATCTAGTGAACCTTTAGGAACCATTCCTTAGTTTCCCATCAGCTTAGGATAAAAAAATATATTTATTGATATTATATTAGTCCAAGCCCCCTTGGAATTTAATTTTCTCCTTGTCGTGTCCACACTCTTTCGAGTGATGTATTTCTCTCATAATGGAAACATTGTTACCATTGAAAAGATTTCATTGGTTGGTTCTAATTTGACTGCCAAACATCTAACTCCCCTAAATGTTCCTTATATTCAAGTGGTATCCCACCCACCAAAAGTTAATTATGTGGCATCATGTCCCATGCATTCAAATCTGAATCAGAAGGATCCTCTCTCTATATGCTCACCTTCTTTGGACTTAGATCCAATAGTTGACAAGGTAAGTCCCTCGCTAGGGAAATTAGAGATTTTTATCGTCCCTGTTGATTAGAGTGAGTCCATTGACATGTATTCCTTCCATATAATTGTTCTTCCATCTGATGAAGACCTATTGGAAGCCATGGTCAAGGGTTCTGAGAAAATTTCGTGTTTCTATAGGGTGGAATCACGAAGGTGGGTTACACTTTCGTGACAATCTGGTTTCCAAAATTTCGAAAAACACATTTTCGGCCGAACTAAATATATTTTTCGGTTGAAAGAATTTTGTTTCGGCCGAACTATTGTTCGGCCGAAACAATAAACGTCAAATCGAACGGAGCCATTACGGGGCCCTCGATTTGCGTGTAAAAATTTGGTTGGCCGGATATTTTCTTTCCGGCGTTAAGTTTTCGGCCGAAACATCTTTCAGCCGA
>JZKD02S1818157.1:33311-81259 GCA_000966675.3 Picea glauca | reverse complement strand
CCATAACTCTCAAACCGTGAGGAGTTATGTGATGTTCCACATACCACCAAAAATGGCATGACATGTAATATCCATATAGAATAGTATTATCTGAAAATATATCATAACTCATACCATTACCCATAAAAACAACTTGGGTCCATTACCCAAACCTGGGGTCTCCAACTTCTCATGGCCATAACTCTCTAATCATGAGGAGTTAGGTGACGTTCCACATACCACCAAAAATGGAATGACAAGAACTATCCATATAGGATAGTTTCCCAGACAAATTCATTGTCATTCATCTCATTATTCCACAATTAAGCATGGGTTCTCTTACTCTGCAAAGCGTCTTCCCGTGAGGGTTTTCACCATAAGGGGACCACTTTGGAGTTAATCCATATTTACTTCTTATCAACCATGAAAAAACAATAATGAGTCATATTTACATCAAACAATATTGGGTTCATTACCAAAACCTTTGTGCTATGGGGATTTCTTCAAGGGTTGACATCAATGACAACCAACCTTAATCAACATATCATACGTCATATCTACATCCCTCAATTCCCTTCTAAAAAAGGAAATAGGATGCTCTAACCCCTCTATATTTTTCTGAAGCAAGATATCAACCAATGTTCCATATAAGGAAAAAGAGAAAATCAGAAATTCCTTGGAATAATCAAGGTTGATGAGCACATGTTCTTCAGTCAAGGATTTTTTTATTTGGTCAAAAGAATCCCGAGCTTCAACAGTCCATTTCACCTCATTTCCTTTCCTAAGAACAGATGTTATGTACTTAACCAATTCAACAAAGTTAGAGATGAATTTCTCAGATAATTAATTTTATCCAAGAAAGACTAAACTTCTTTCTTAGATCTAGGAAGAGATAAAGTTTGGATGGCTTCTACTCTGCTTGGATCAATTCTTACCCCTTATGATGATACAATGTGTCCCAACAACTTTCCTTCCTTCATAGCAAACAAAGACTTCTTAGGATTGAGAGAGAGACCAAACATTTTTCACTTCAGGAAGACCTTTTTCAAATGATGATAATGTTCCTTATCATATTTTGAGAACATTGTAATGTCATCTAGATAGATGACCAAAAATTTGTCCTTTCCTTTCCTATAATTCTTCTTTCCTTCAAGCCTCAACTTTTCCATTTTAGCAGAAAGTGATTTTACTTATTTTTTTAGTTCATCAACTTGAGGATTGAAAATAGAGGTATCATAGGTTGAAGCTTCATCCCTACATTTTTTCATGTCTCTATCATATTTACCCCTAAGCTTCGTAGCTTCCAATATGTTAGATTATACTTCCAAGGTTGCATCTTGCATATGATCTAGAGAGGTAGATCTTATTTCTATTAACAAGAGGCAAAACTCAGGGTCAAAAGCACTGGCATAAGTGATCTTGGCAGAAGTTTCTATAGGCTTAATTTCAGTGGGGATTTTGTTGTACATTTTATTAAATATTTTTGAGAAGTCTGAAATAGATTCCCCTTCTTTCCTCTTAAGTGACCCAAACTCTATAATTTAATATAGGAAATATTTTTTATCCCCACAATGCCTCAGAAAGGCATCATCCAAATATTCAATTCCAGTAATAGATCCAGGAGTTAAACCCCTAAACCATTTCCTAGCCTCACCATCAAGGTTTTGTAAAAAAACCCTCATCCGTACATCTTCATTCTCAATATTAAGATTGTTTGCATAACTATAAAAGGATGCAAGGTGTTCTTCTGCAGTTATGTCCTCCTCCCCTGTAAACTTGGGCATGTAATTAAGGTAGTCTCCAACTGGGAGAGCATTAATAGGTTGAGGTAACACAAGAGGGGCATACCTAGCATCCACTATGGCATCCATCCTATTTCTAGGAAGGTTAGAACCTGCCATTGGATTGTGAATTCTAGGAGAACAAGGGGGAGATTGAGTCTTGATAGGTACAACTGCAACTTTGATTATATGAAGCTTGGGATAAGGAGGGAGGTTGGATGGAGAGATTTCAGTTTTCACAGGGAGAGGCTGAGTCTTGAAAGAAGATGGTGTAGGTTCCAAGGGAATTGAGGTTTCCTCCTCTTTAGTCACAACAATTTTAATAGAAGGAGGAGTAGGAGAAACCAAGGTAGAAAAATATTCTAATATCTCAAGTCTAAACCATCTTACAACATCATGAGAGGCAAGGATTTCAAAAATTTATTCTTTCAATTTGGGACTAAAAGAAGAGTATTCAACAGGGAAATTTTCAAAATCCAAATTTCTAGAAATTTCAATAGAGGGTAAAAGAGGAGAACTAGATATAGCTATTAGTGTATTAAAGGTGGAATCAGGAAAATGACTAGAAGTACCTGGTACAGCAGCTGAAAAGCCTTCTTGAGAATATTTTCCTTTCTTGATAATATTCTAGGGTCATCTTGAGGTGTTTCTATAGGTATATGTGGAGTAGACCTCATGTGTATTCCTTTGGGAGCCACAACTGAAACAGTGGAGTCACCAGGTGCAAGCTGCAATCTTCAATGTACTAATTTCTAATGCATCTTCAAAATCAATATTTCTTTGTCGTTCAATCCTAGGGAAATATTTTCAATCGATTCCCTGACAACGGAGCCAAGAATGTTAGCATTGAGAGTCACCCTCTTATTTCTATAGGATAAACACAATACCCATCAAATATGTTTGTAAAAGTAGATTTATGATAGAATGTCAAATGGGCAAAAATCAGTATAGCAATGTTATAACACATAAATTATAGGCCAAAATGCATAAGAAAATGAGGTTTTGGATAACTTTAGTCAGTGGTTTAAAGATAAATGTGAGTAGATGGAAGACTTAGTGAGAAGGATGAATAAGTATTCTATAAGAATGAGGTTGTCTAGCAGATAGGTTAAGAAAAATATCACACACAAGAACTTCTTGATCTAAACCTTAAAACACTGATAACATTTACAACAATATCATAATCAAACATACATTACAACACAACTATATCATATCATTTGAATCATTCAATAATGAGAAACCAGAGTAAGAAAGAAGCAAGATAATGAAAGGAAGTTGACTTCTATTAATAAAAATGTCTCAGATCTCATATATAAAACCAAAGTATGGCTCTGTCTTATCAAAACATTACAACATAGAGTCTATGCTCAACCATCCAAATGTCAAAATATCATTATCCTACTGTATATATATTCTAAACAATAAGTAACAACATGAAGTGTGAGATGGACCCTCTAACCTAGGATTCTCCCACTAAAAACCGACAATCTAACATATGTACAAGTGGACATAACATATTGCTAGAAACATGGAAAATGTTGGCAAAAACTATAACACTGTAATCTTGGAATAATTAGTTATTCCTTGGGTGCATATCCATTAGTTCCATGTGTCCACTAGCTCCAACTTTCCTCCAAGCCTTTATGCTAAGATCCATCTCCCACCTGGTGACTGTTGATTCCCTCAAAATCCATCAAAACTAGAAAGGGAAGCGAATCCAAAAATGTTGACTATATCAGCTAGTTCGTAGTTGATTTCATAGCACATTCTATAGCAGATTTCATAGCGCTCACATGTGTAAACTATTCTACAACAGATTTTGTAGAGAAATTAAAATTTGTGTCTGATTAGGTGATTTCGCAGCGGATTTTGTAGCAATTGTGCAGCTCTGTATGTGAAAATGATTTCACAGTGCTTTCCGTAGTAAACCTGCAACTCTGTCTGTGTGGATGATTTCGTAGCGCCAGGCTCTACGAAATGTTCTGTATCTTTTTGTGTAATGAAATCTGATCCCCAAAAAATTAAAACGCTTAGCAGAAGGTGTATAAGCCTGTAGATGCCTCCACTAGGTATAATTATAACACTTCCCACAAAATTCAATATGCAAAGATGATCCTTATAAAAAAAGGGGTCTTCCAGCATTTCCACTTCATCTCCTTAATCTGGCACTTCTCCTTTTTGTAGCTTGAGATAGAACATTAATATTTCTCTAGGCTAAATCATCCTTGAAGGGTTGCAACTCCTCTTTAATCTTTTTGTTCTGAGACTGTATGTCTCTATTCTTCATGTACAATTTTCTCAGTTGCCTATGAAGGGGCAAAAATCTCCTTACTGTGAACTTAGCTAGCTCAAGAGTTTCCCTATACATATCCATGAGCTCCTTCATCTTTCTCCTCTCAGCCAATCCTTCTCCCTTCAAGTGGATAATTTCCTTTCTTGCATCTCTGAGTTGTCCGATCAACCTATTGAATGTGGGGTTATTAGGAGGAGTGGTGATGCCTATGATTTCAACATGATTCTCAACATTTTCACCTTTACCCTTATCTTTCTTCTTGAAATAAGTTTTGGTTATGATTTCTTGTTCAAATTTTCCTTATGGGTTGATGACCTAGTGAAGGGCCTCCTAGCTCTAGTCTCAACTACTGCATTAGGTGAGGGAAAGTGTAACTTTATACCCTTTTTGGTTGTGATTTTAGCAGAGGGAACTTCTTCTAGTTCAGGTACAGGATGAGGTGAAAGTTCCCTTTGTGGAGAGTGATGGGCTCCCCCTTCTTCTTCTTCAACTTATTTAGGAACCTCTTTAACTTTGGCAATATGTTTTCCCTTTCTCTTTTTTCTTCTTTCTGTGTGGGCATAACTATCAGTTGTCAAAGGGATTTGTATCTTGGATTGATGAGTAGGGGATACATTTAGCTGCATATTTGTAGAAGAAATGAATTTCTCCCAAGCTATGTTTCTTTTCTTCAATTCCTCCATAACAAGCATCCTAATCAGCCCTGAGTGGTAAACAATGGTGTCCATAGCCTTGGACTTGGCTTGGACCCTATCATCCATTTTTCCCATACTCCTAAATAGATAGAAAGGGATGTTAATTAAGTCCTTTCCTATGAAGTGCAACAAAATCCTAATGTGATACTGGTAGATCATATTGAATCTTCCTTTACAAGTAAAATATATCTAGATGAATTTCAACATCTTGTAAATTTCCTCAACTAAGTGGTTCCTAGGCACTCCCTTAGATAGGTTATCCCCCTCATGTTCTAGTTTTAGGAACTCTTTAGAAAAGGCTACATTAAGAGTCATAGATTTGAACCACCTTTCAGCAGTGTTGGGTATCTCAGTGGTTGTTGCAATGATGGCCACATATAACTCTAGTTCAAGGGTTCCCACCTTGGTTTTAGTGCCATCAAATTTTAAGGAAAACTCCCTGGCTACCTCAAGGTGTCCCCTCTTCATATTCTGACATAAATTTAGGCAACCAACCATCTAGAAGACCTCTTTGATCAGAGGTTCAACATAAAACAAGTGCATATCAAAAGGCTCAGTCCTGAATACACTCCCACCCTTGTGAGACTTCTTCTTTTGAGGTGTATTCATTTACTATAAATAGGAAAAAAAACACCACATTGATCTGAGAGGTATGGGAGGCCAAACAAGGACATTGGTCTTTAAGGTTTGAATGATGGTATTTTTTAAAATTGGCTTCTTTAAGGCTTCAGGGTTTTCCTTCAATTTGAATTTTGAGCTAATGAAAGAGAAATCTAATGGCTTAAGAAGAGGAAGAAAAACCCTTCAGAGAAAAGATATCAAGGAGGCATCACTGTCAAGGTTTTTAAGCTAACATTAAACCACCATTTAGGGTCATCATTATTTTAATAGCGAGGCTCCTAAAATTTTCAATGTTAACATACTTTGAATGGGAAATATCAAATGAAACCTTAAAGGAAAAGAGTTGATGCGGGCTATGTGAGCAGAGGATGATGATACTAAGTTGATGCACAGTTCACAACACTATAACAGGGGATCTGTAGCACAATTTGTAGTAGTTTTTGTAGCGTAGACAACAAGGGCCAAGCAATGGATAGGCACGACATCACTCATAGAAAGGTTTTTTCAATTGCAGTGGAAGAGGATGAAAATACTGCAAATAGATAAGAATTCAGTGATAGCATAGGTAAAGGGGTCGATAGGTAAAAGAGACCACAATTCGCAACGCGAAGTGCTACAAAAATTTAGCAGATCCTTGGATGGCCTTCAATAGAGATCATATGACTCAAGGAGTACCTAGATAGCGTGGCTTGACTATAGATGAGCTTTATAAAGAATGAATCTGCATGCAACCATCCTAATCTTCAATTTACCTCTATCAACCAGTATGTAGCATAATCTGTAGTGCCTGTCTAGACTAGGAGTTTTTGCAGCGCCGAGCTAGGAGCAGAATTGAAAATTTGATAAAAAAAATTAGAAATATTTAATGACCAAATCTCAATTATTCCCTTTTAAAAAATGGATGCTGAAAACAATGAGATTGACATGACACCATCTGCATAATTGAAATAATGATAAAGAGGAAGGGTGTACTCAAGATGCACTACGAAAACTCCCGATGATTTGGCAACATACTAGAAGGAATTTGATTTGACTCCCTAATAGTTAAAGGGACATAGTGGAGGGGTTCAAGCGCATAATGGAGGTAGTGACATGTTAGACTAGTGGTGTCATGGGGATGATAGTGATAGTTGTCCAATCATGTGATGAACCAAGGGTATAAACCATAGGAAATGAAACAAGGGTATAAACCATAGGTGTGGGTCAAATGTATGAGCCAACCTCCAATATTTCCTTTATTTTGAGCTAACCTAAGAAAACCATAAGGAGAAAATAAAAATCAAACTTAAAAGACTAATGGATAAAAATTAAAAACCTGGGAAATTTCACCCATGACAACTTCATGTGATAACAAATTTGATGATGTTTCTTTATGTTTGCATCTCCTTGAGGCAAGTGGCCTTCCAAAGTGAAACTTATCCTCTAAGTGTTTGTACGAGCTCCCCTTGATAGCTATCAATTCCCTTTCCCTCCAAAATCCTCAAAAACCTGAGTTTGCAGCGCAGCGCTGCAAACTTTCCTAAAAAATCCAGTTTGCAATGCCAATGAGTCCAGGCACTGCGAACTTTCCTGTAGCAGTCTATTTTCCTTTGAAAAAAATTCAAAACCTTAAAACTTGTATCATGGGTAGACTAATTCTTCTAGATATGCTACAAACTTATTACCATGATATATCCTTGGAGAAAAACACAAAAACTTTCTAAGTCAAGCTCAAAATTCACAATCATCATTAAATGTTGTAAATACATGCAACATAAACCTTGACAAAAATGATGTTGGTTTTAGTAGATGATTTGTATTTATCGTTTTGTTCTGGAACTTATTTTGGTAGCCACATTGGCCAACATGTCTAATTTTCTCTTTGCCACTTCTTCTCTGAAAGGATGTAACTCTGCCTTCAATTTTCTGATTTCATCTTGGTGGGATCTATTATGCCTACAAACATTCTTGAGTTTCTTGTGAAGGGGTAAAAACATCTTAGCCATGAACCTTTCCTTATCAATTATCTCCTCATACATATCAATCATCTCCTTTAGCTTTATCCTAGAGCCGAAATCTTCCTTCTTCAACTTATCAACTTCATCTCTTGCTTCCTTGAGTTTCCTTCTAATCCTTTTGAAGGTAGGGTTACTTTCATGATGAGGAGTGATGATATCAATAACCTCTATGGACTTATTAGAAGAATAAGATTTGTCTTTTTGTTGAGATGAAGTCTTTGTTGTATCATCCTTCATGGAAACGTGTTGTCTGGTTGTTGATCTAGTAAAGGGTCTTCTAGAATTGACTTTGTCTGCAACAAATGGTGGGGAAAAGACAAGATTTTTACACCATCGTCTACCTGCTTTGACTTGTTCTGGACTCTGTCTGACATCTTACCAATAATCCTAAAAAGATAGAATGGAAGGTTCATGGTTTGTTTTCTAGTGAAGTGTAACAATAATATGATGTGGTATTGGTATACCATATTGAACCTCCCTTCCCATGTGAAGTAACTTTGTATGAACCTGAGCATCTTGTCAAAACATTCCAGCATGTGACTTCTGGGCACTCCTTTAGATAGGTTGTCTTCTTGATATTCAGGCTTAAGGAATTCTTTTGAGAAAGAAGATTTTAATGACATGGAT
Source organism: Picea glauca (assembly GCA_000966675.3). NCBI lineage: Eukaryota > Viridiplantae > Streptophyta > Pinopsida > Pinales > Pinaceae > Picea > Picea glauca. Next base: position 73,263 of record JZKD02S1818157.1, on the reverse strand, counting down.
TTAAAATATTTCTCACCATAGCCAGGTATCTATGTTGCTACAGATATAGAATTATCTGAAACTTCAAACTCTACCATCCCCACCTTAGTATTTTTCCCATTAAAATTAAGTGAAAACTCCTTGGCCACTTCAGGATGTCCTCTCTACATCTCTTGACAAAAATTGACACAACCCACCCTCTAGAAAGCTTCCCTGAACAATGGTTCAAAGTTAATGAGTTGCATTTCATATGGTTCATTCCTCACAATATCTCCCCCCTTGTGAGTCTTCTTGTTTTTCTAAATGTCCATGATCATAGCTTGAAGAACACTTTCTGTAAACTCTTATGATAGTTGGTATGTGAAAAATAGGGTAAACAAGAAATTTAGGGTTTGATGACAGAACTGGTTTTCCTGGAGATCTCTTTGTCTAAACACTTATACACAACAGTGGTATGAAGTGGAGAAAAATTCAAAATTAAAGATAAGAGGGAAATCCACTGATACTTTCAGTAAAAAATGCATACAAGTAAAAATACAAATCTGTAAAAACAGGGGTTTAGCATCACCAATATCAGTTCATAGCACCAGCATGGTATGCAATTTAGCTTGTTTTTATAAAGGATTGACCACAATCTCCATTTTTTATAGGGAGATCATACAACTGGTTAAGAGTGGGTCTTAGGACAATTTCAAAAGACAAGGGTTTTGACAATCCGAAGACAAAGGATTCGCAGCGCCAGTTTGCAATGTGCAGTGGTGATGTAGAATTAAACCAGACAGTTCACAACACAAAGATATCTGTGGGAAAATGGCTTTCTTGCATAAGTAATGATGAGATGACCTTAAGATAACAATTTGACTAATAGATAGGGTTTATAACACCATAACAGTGGGCTTGAGAGTTGGCAGCACATGGACTTTAACAGTTCACAACGCTGGTAATTTAAAATAGCTTTAATTCCTCTGTCAACCTTTAAACAACATGAAATCGTCAAGGAATACCTAATATATATGGATTTTATGTTGGTTCTTTGTGAACCTAAGTTGGTATTAGAGAAAGGCGTCCAAACTTGAACAATCTCCTTCAGCTAGTTCGCAATGCCAGTTTGTAGTGCGAGTCTGCAGCGCCAGTTTGCAGTGACGATTTCAAATTCTAGTAGTGCACTTCAAGGAAACAATTAGAGTTTTCTGTGACATAATCCTTGAAAATCAAATTGGATGAAAGCGATGAAAATCATGAAATTCCCTTTGACATGTTTCCAAAATGAAATAATGAAAGATAAGTGCATGAGGTACTTCTTAGTACGTTGTGAACTTTTAGGTGAGTTGGCAGCAAATAGACTTGACCTTTGACTTGACCTCTAAATGGTTGGAAAGTGACATAATGGAAATTTGTGTACACCTTTGATACAAGACATGTCATGATGATGGTGTTTTATAACAAGAGTGTGACCCATAAGGACCCTTATTCTTATCATGATGAATAATCCTATGACACTAATGCTCTAAAACAAGACTAAAACAATATTATGCTTATAAAAACCAAAAAATTGAGTTATGGAATATAATATAACCCAAAAACTAAGACTTAAATACCCTATGACTCAAAACAAGACAAAACCAATATGTTTTGACCCCCTACCCATCATATTTGTTAACACCCTGTAAACCTTGAAGTTGTTGAATGTTTCATGGGGGAGGAAATAGAAGTATTTCCTCAACCTTCATAGGATCCACCATGATCACATGCTCAGAGACTAAGAATCCTCAGAGACAACTAGACCCAACGTAGAAAATTCACTTGTGAGCGTTCAAATGGATGTTATAGTAACGACATTTCTCAAATACTAATTGAATGTGCGTGGAGTGATCTACTCTCTTGCAAGAGTGAGCAACGAGATCATCGAGGTAAGATTTGACAATATGTTTTAGATCATGAAAATAAAAGGTCATGGCACGTTGGAAGGTTTCTCCTGTGTTTTTAAGTCCAAAAGGAATTTTCCAGTATGAAAAATTATCCCAAGGAAAAATAAACGTTGTCTTCTGTTGATCCTCAGGTTTGATTTGAATTTGATTATACCCTAAAAATCCTTCCCTAAAACAAAAAAAATCATTTCCCATGCACTCATCAATAATCTGGTCAATGAAAGAAGTCGGGAAGTTGTCTTTAGGACAAGCCTTGTTCAGGTCTCAAAAATCCATACATATGCGAATGGTTCCTTGTTTCTTATTCACGGGAACAGGATTGGACACAGATTTAGTCAAGGGAACCGGGTAGATGAAACTATCATTAGGTAGCTTCTCTACCTTTGCCTTAATAGCAGGCTCCTTCCTAGGATTAATAGCTCTAAGAAATTTTCGAATAGGTCTAGCGTCCAGATAATTATTTATCTCATGTTCGACAATGTTGGGTTTGATCCCTGGCATCTCTTCATACAACCAAGAAAAAATGTCATGAAATTAGTTGAAGAGAGCGGTGTAGATATGAATTTCTCCAGGCGAAGAATCCACACCGATGTATATGTTCTCAATTTTTCCAGGAATTCAAGATATGTCGATCATGATGGTAGGAGAAATATTCACCATGTTTTCTTCGGCATAAGTACCATGTGTATGTAGAGGAACCACAATGTGACTGACCATGTCACTCAAGGTAGATCTAAATTCATCTTGTTCAATCCTAACCATTTATGGGAGGAAATATGAGCGATGATGCATATCATCCCAAGGCCTATCAATACCATACATAGCCTCTAATATGGATTCATCCGAAGGTAAATTATCCTCGAGTAAATCATGTGAAAAAGACAATTGGTCAGCCCATATAGGCTCTAGAACGGGATCCTCCTTGTTTGTCTGTGAGGAAAAAGGATCTAGGTTAGTAGTAGTGTTAAGAATATCCTGATACGCAACCTCTGCCACTGACAGTGGAATTTCCATCCCAATGTGTGACCGAATTCCGCATGACATAGTCAGGGAAGGTAGGGTCCAAGGGGCATTGAAATACGAAGTATGGAAAGGAACATACCTCATCGATGATGAAGACTTACTGTAAATGGAATGAATGTGATGGATTGGTTCCATGCAATTAAAGCTACCCATGAGAGAGGAATACATTCTGACACCAACATCCTTGGTTTCTTGCCGATAATTGTCGATCACTAGGACCAAAGTTCCAACTGATGCATTAGGACTAGCATGTGCAAAGGACAATTGATAAATCGTCACTATTTTCCCTTCGCAAGGAAAACATAAAGTGTGAAAAACATATGACATGACTGTGGTCATGGAATAATTCCAATTACACCCTATTAGTAAATTATAGTCAAGGTTAGCATCCACCACCTTGACATCAACCTCCACTATATTTCCACCTAACTGGATCAGAAAATCAGGAATAATTCCATGGGATCGAAATGAACACCCATCAAAAGTGGTCAATATAGTCATAGATTGGGATAGAGTCAGAGAGCCAATGGTTTTCCAACAATTTACGGACATCACACACGTTGCTACAACTTCATCAATTACAGTGCATTTGAGGGTAATGTTCATGTATTCCACATGGATTTGAAAGGCCACATGGTAAGGTAAGTGAGGCTTAACATCCATGATGTCAAAATTAATAACCTTCGATCCACACAGGTCTAGAGATCCTAAAGAAGATAACAAGGTGTTCCTCTATGAAGGACACATCTGGAGCACCTCCAAAGCAAACATCACACAAGGCGTTTGACCCAGATCTTCGACAGTCAAATATTTTTGGGTAGCTCTCGCATTAGGATTATGGGTAGAGCATTTTAATACGAGGCAGAGGTTCCATATTTTTTATATGCAAGGATATTTCTAGAGGAGGGGGAGACTTTGTACCTATAAAAATATGTGAAGAACCATAATCACAAGATCAAGTGGCTAAATCAATCTGATACTTGACCATATTAACACATAGATGGCCACCTTCATGTGTCGAGGGGTTTTGAATCCTGCTCGATGCATTTACGGTGTTGGAGGACCCCGAAGACATGTGTTGATTATGTGGAAATGGATTGGTCAACATAGTGGGAGGTTGTGATAAGAGCCTCAAGGATTCCTCGATTTTGGGGCATAGGTTGGTAAGGTGATCATCTTTACAAAATTTACACGGAAACTTCACCTTCGATTTTTCTTTCTTTCCCTCACTAGCATTATCATTCGATCTATCATTGTTAGTGTCATCCTTGGATTTGTTATTATTTTTACCACCCTTATGATTATTACCTCGTCCTTTCCTTCTATTCCCTCCTACTTGTTGGTTAGCATTTGGGTTGGCCGACAACTGTACATAATGCACATCCACTGACTGAGTGGGAGTGGAGGACGAATATGAATCTCATCCTGCTATAGGCTGGCTTAAAGACAAATTCTTCAACTGGTTCATCACCAAGTTTGTAGACTTAGAATTTGCAAAGCCTATGATTCCATCGGCATGAGGCCCAGGATTTTTTCTAGGGTCATAATTCAACCTCGATGTGTGAGGAATAATTTCACACAACATCCCAGATTGAGCATATATGAGTTCTAGTTGTTGGGCTTTGAAAATAGCTTCTTCCTCAGATGTTACTCCAGATGTATAAACATCCTTCGAAATATAAGGCAATAAGGACTTAAGGAACCACTTAAACATAAACTATGGAGGAATGTAGGTTTTAATAAACCTCTTTTGTCTACGCCACCCTTGGATATGGTCTGAGATATGTGTGGCTTTATGTTGGTGAAATGCTGACAAAATTTCTATGCCAGCATCGTGGTTGAGAAATACCAACTGGAAGTGGTTGAGAAATACCAAACTCATATGATTAAAGTTTATGTATATTTCCCCCAGTATCTCAATGTACCAATTCATGGTGACCCCCCATGATGGTGCATTGAAATAGTCTTAAACAAATAGAATCGTCATTAAGGGAGTTGGATGAGCACCAAAGATGAAAATTAGTAACATGATCACCCGAATCCTTGCCAATCTTTCCTTCGAATTTTGGAATGTCATAAGGAATCTTGGTGGGGACAGGGGGGCATGAAAAGTCATGACACACCGATTCATTCAATAATTTTGACAAATCTGGAAGATTAATCATGGCCATAAAAGGGAGTCGGGGTTGCATCATCTAATCCCACGCTCCTAGGAAATATTGGTGTTGATGGATTGTAGGCCATCCAGGGTTTTGGCATATACCATGGCCCTATATGGTAGGGTAATATCCTCCTCCAAACTTATTCATAATAGGTTGTATGGGCACCATACCTACGGAGGTGGCATAATGAGGGTTATAAACACTACTCCCAACTAGAGGAGATCCGAGTTGGGGGTTTCCCATAGGATGGAACTCCAAAGGACAGAGGGGTATTTTTCATAACAAATGAATTTTTTCAAAATTGACATGGAGAGAGGCTAGGGAAAGGATGGTGATGCAGGAGCATCACCCACATCAAGCGAACTAGCACGGAAGTGAAGGACAGCTGGACAAGCCAACACAAATTTTGAAATTGGCTCGAAGATAATGCACCAACCTTAAATGTGATAGTAAAGAGAGGTGTACTTTTATATTGTAATTGGACCTTGAGCCTTTAGCTCTCGTCCTTAGTAGGTAGGAGGCATTTAAAGTAGTTAATGCAGGTAGATAGAACTTAATTCTAGATTAGATATTTTTAGAGCGCAAGAGGGAAATGGGATATAGACACCCTCATTGTGTATTGTAACATTAGCATGACTGCAGAGGAAGAAGAGAAGAAGAGAGCTGTGTAGCAGACTCCATGTATAGAAGTTCTGAATTTATATAAAGAAAGATGTGATTCAGACTCATGGTGTTTACTTATTCTCTGTGTATGCATCTTTGAATGTTATGTTCATGAATGGTTTATTCTTTCTATCATGCAATTKCTTTTATGCTATGTATGAATGATTTCTTGTTGAGTGTTTGAAATCTGAGAGAGGAAGAGTAAGAGGAATGAGTTTCAATTGTTTCTCTATCTGAGCAAGAGATTCCTGCAAGGAGTGCAGTTGAAGTCATCCGCAAGGAGTGCATTGACAAAGGGCTCAAGTAGTTTAACTCTTGTTCTCGTTCATCCAGAGTGCATTTGGGAACAGGAGTGGTGCAAGGAGTGCGCAGGCCGAGTGAGGTCTCAAGGTTGAAAACCTGAGAAAAATATCGAAAGATTGTTGTTGCAGGGGTGCGCAGAGTTGAAGGGTTCTCCGATATTTGAAAGTATCTGAAGGTTTCTTCAAGGAGTGCGTGCAAGGACCCTCTTTGGGGTTCGAAGTTGTGAGAATATATGGAGGAGTAAGGCCCTTGAACACATTGAGGGAAATTAGAAGTTGTAGTGCAAGCGGATAAGTCCAGGGAGGAGTTCTTGGTTTTCCTTCGTAGAAATCATCAAAGGGAAGAAAATCGACGGTCAGGAATCTGTGGGGAGGATTTGCGAAACCCCGCTAGCCGTCATATCTAACATAGAAGCGAGGAAGTTACAGTTGCATCCGGAGTTCAAGCTCAGGAGATGGTGGACCGCCGGTTCTGCACATAGATGCCCGTTAGTCGTTGGATTGACCGGGAGTTGCACGAAGGTTAAGCTTCGTGGATGGGAGGAGGAAAGTTCCGACGAGAGGCATGGTCATCGGGATTTTGGCATTCGCGAAATCAGGAATCACGAGGACGGGTGATCGGGAATTTTCATAGTGCAAATCCCGGCATCAATCGGGGTCGTCCGTCACTTGGGATGCATGTCAGAAATCAGAAGAGAGTTGGGGATCGACATTTCGTGAGTTCTGGAGACGAGGAAACTTGAATTTCAGAATCGCGAAGTTTGATTTTTTCGAAAAAAGGAGAGCTCTGTGTGGGACCCAGCTGACATCATCTCGTCAGAATGAGGCATCGGGAATTTGAAGTCGCAGAGACCCCGAGAGAAAATCAGGTCGTTCATCTCTAGAGGACGCGTGGCGACAATCGAGGCTATCGGGGGAAATCCCGACAGGGAAGCCAAATCGACATATCAGGATTCGGCGTTTCGCGAATCCTGAATACAAGGCAACCAGAGCATTTGAAATCGTGAATAGAGAAATAGCGAGGAGCAGCGAGGACCATCCATCCTTGAGGACACGTGGTCGAGATCGAAACTTTCGGGAAATTCCCCGACAAGAAAAGTCAATTGTCAGGAAATCGAGAGTCGGGAAATAGGGGATCCCGTGGACAAGAGGCTCAATACATATTGACACTCAAACCCCCGAATCCCGATAAGAGATAGGATTGTGGTCATATAAGGTAAGGTCATGTGGATTGGGAGCATAGCCAGGAGGGGCTGAAGAAAAAAGGAAGCGCATCAGGATATCAGAGATCGGGGATTCTAGGAAGCAAGTGTTGGTGACATCGGGGATGGGAAAACCCCGAAACTTGATTGTTATTTTCTGCTGAGAATGAAGAAGCGCTCGGGCCTAAGGGCTGTAACGAGCAGGACAGACCTGTGGGTCAAACCTTAATAAGGATTCCAGGGGAGAATCAAAGGAGCCACTCCGGCTCGAGGGTAATTTAGAACGATCCTTAAGATCGGGAGGTCAGGCATGGGACCTGCTGAGGTAGGTGCCTGGGGTGATGCAATCAGATGGAATATGGGAATTAAAATGTCCTCTCGGTTGAGTACTCCATCTAGGAACATTGAGACTAGGATTAGACCTAGAATAATAAGAAGGCTGGCCTCCAACTGTAGGATTCATTTGGGGAATATGACCTCTTCCAAACGAGAGAGGAGCATGCAGAGGAGTCATTCCCCTAGGTCCAAAACTAGAATTTGCATTAGTATTTTCAATAGAGGATGAAAGTTGTGATATCATATTGGGCATACCAAAAGAAAAATGGCTAGAGACCGAAGGTATGGACTGAGAATTGTATCCTGGTGTACCAAAAAGAGACTTGAAAGGGTTCGTTTCTATGGGTTGAGTAGAAACCACATGTTGGGTAACAGTAGGGACGTGAATCTTCGTCACTCCAATTGTCTTGGCTAAAGGAGTCGAAGGGATCACATTAATCACAAAAGGTATAGGAGTCAAGGGACTCCCTATGTCATTCATATTTTAGTACTCAAAATTGGATAATCACAAGTCTGGGAGGTGGAGATATATGTACCACGTTTATTAACTTTACGCCTTTTAGAAGGAAAATTCAGTAAAGATTCAAAATGTGGTGGTAACTTCAACAAACAGAGGGACCTACGGGGAGGATGGTCTTTCTCCATGATGACTCAAGACTCGAGATATAAAAAAAAACCTAGGGCCAACTAAAAATCAGAGAGCACACCAAAATAAAGAAAAAAGGCCAAATGCAGACAAACATGATATAGTATCTAAAAAGGGGCCTCCCTCACTAGATTAGGTATGCCTCACCCAAGAGGGGCCTGAGACTCCCTTCAAAATATTGAAGGTATTAGAATCATTTATAAGGGCCCTCATGGGATTAACAATGCAGTCAATCAGATTCCCCCACAAAGGTAATCCTCCATAAAGGTTTTGTGTTGTCCGACCCTTATCTGACTCAGGGTACCTGCATAATAACCCTTGCAAGTAACCTATGTGGTAGCCTATGTCAAGCAACTAGAGTCACCTCAATATAACCAATACACAGGTGAATAGTCGTAAGTGCAGTCCATCGTATGGGTAGGGTAACAAAGCCCGAAATATTTAAAGCACTACCTCTCATGGAGGTAAATGTACTATCAAGACCCCGAAATACGAATAGAACCACAAAAATATCTCTGATGCTAAAAAGGTATTAGAGGGCTATCTCTACAACCAACTTCGCGTGACCTTGTGCTTAGCTACGGTGTGAGCGGAGCCTCCTAATGTCACTAATTACACAAAGAGTTTCACCACTCCCTAGTCAGACACACATGTTTAGTTTAATAGCCTTGGAGATTTTTACTCACAAAATCATATTCCAAGGACTTATGTCCTATGCTTGTTTGTATACCATGAAAATAAAATCGTTTCTAATCAATTTTAGTTAATCAATGTTACTTTTAATGGTTTTTTTTTACTCAAGAGGTGTGGTCATGAAACTGATGGTATTACAACTCATCATATAAAAGAAGCAAAAATAAAAACACTACTAAGTCTTAATCTTAAATTCTCAAGAGATGGTAAGCTTCTAAATGCAATTTTCAATTCAATTTCTAAAATTTCAATGAAATGCAATCTTTCCACATGTGTCAAAATTAGTACTAAGTAATCAAAAGAGAAAATTCCATAATTCAAAAATGAGCATTTTGTTTTTTGTATTTTCAATATAAAGAAAATAAAATGCAAGGACTAAATAGCAGCTTCACATACAGACCCTAATGCAAGAAAAAAGAGACAAGCCAAGCAAGATACCAAGAAGCAAACAATCATACCAATGTGCAACAACCAATGATGAAAATGATAATAAAGAATATCGCCCAAAATTCAACAATAAGAAGGTTTCCTATCACTCTGTAAGTACTTAAAAATTAGGAAAGAGACCCAAGAAGACTCAACAACCAACCAAACTCACCTAGCAAACACCAAACTCATCTAGTAAGCCTAAAGAGTTGATGTACGTGACTGTTTGAGAAAAATTCATGTATGTACATGCCCTACAGAAGGACAACTCACGTATGTACGCGTCTGTCAAGGGAAAAACCACATATATATAGTAAAACATTGCTAGGGAAAGGATTAAGCCAAGAAAATCAGATGCAAAGTAAAAATAGGTTGTCAAGAAATCAGGCAACAAGGAAACTCAGGTTAATGAAGACAAAGTCAAGGAGAAAAACACTCCAAACCCCAAAACAGAAGATCAATCCCCAGTATGGTCACCAATTATGTTACGAGGAAAAATCTCTCTATGGCATGGGGTAAACCACACAAGATGGAATGACACGCATAAATCAACTCTAATCCCAAGTATGTTATATAAATGAAATGCTAATAAGACAAGGCCAATAGCCTACCACACCCGGACGTTCGATGAAGACCACCGTTGAGCATGCAACCTGTCCTCAACAACCAAGGTACACAAGCATATAGTGATAATATATAATGTTAGCACATATATTAGTATAATCCATTAACATACATGACAAATATGCCCATGGAATAATAATTCAGATATTTGCAAGATATCAATTGGACGAGAAAAGAGTGTTTCTATTAAAATAATCAGCAGAAGTATATAGGTGAAACAATTATGTAACGACACATCTCAGAACCGAGAAACTAAGTCCCTCTATTTGGGCCTCCACTGTAACATCCCCAACAACCAACTGGGCTATGCCACATAAAAAATTTCAAACTGTATACAAAATCAAAACATGTACACATAGAAATTCTTGCAGAATTTTATATATAAAAATTTAAATAGACAAATACATTATGCAAATGCACAAATTCATATAGAAAAATAATTAAAATACACATGTATCACACATAGGAATAACCCATAAAAATAAATGCATACATAATAATGCAACATGTAATTTAACACAAAATGGACACTTATCTTGGTAAAAGTATCACCAATTGCATGCAGGACTTCCATGAACCTCCCAGCCTTAGACCACGCTTCTCATCATTCTCAGCAGTGGGTCACCCCCGAGCTGGGACTAAACTCCACCCAGGTAAGGGATTCCTAACTAGGTTGATGTATCTCAGACAATAGGAAAAACTCTGTCATAGGTGCCAACTCAAACTAATAGCCTACAATCCCTCATTCCCCACATGCCTGTCCCACCCCAGGAAGTGTGTTCCTTCTCTGCTCAACAGTCCTTCGGCTACACCCCCTCCTTTCCGAGGCTTCAACAACAGGTCAAACATGAAGTCTCGGAGCCCTATAGTTGCAGTTTGGCACCTTCGGGAAATCAATTCCCAACAATTCTCTCACCTAGAGAGAATTTCTCATGGGCTTGAAAACCCACCTCTTCAATATTCCACAGGCATCACAACCCGCTTATTCATTCAAGCTCCTAAGCTAACTAGGTACAGATACAGGTACAGATACATGTACAGGTACAGATACTAGTACAAGTAAAGATAGGGGTACATATATAGTTACATGTACATATACATGTATAGGAAGGTACGAAGGACAACTACATGAGTGAGTGAATGATGAAGGAATGAATGAATGGGAAAATGAACCAAGTCCAAACTATATGTATGCATGTTCCCAACTTGACACTTGTCATGTTGAGAGCTACTTTGTTCCACTTGTCTCGATCCTTAGAAATTAGGATAAAATAATTATCCATACTTTATACTTTAAGGAATATTAATACAATATTCTTTTTTTTCTTAACCTCCCTAGCTTAAACCCTTATCCTTAACTTTTATTTCCCCTTTCCCTAACTAGTGTAGTTTAGTTCCCCATACTCTTTTATCGTGGTCAGTCTACACAAAACGAAGTATTATATTAATGATATGAGTATTTACATATACACAAATAGGCCCACTGAACTTTAGCATCTAGGATCTACGGCCTAATCATCACATAATCCTTCTGGATTATAATAAATTGGCTCACCAGCCTACAAAACACAACATATACACAAAGGTTGTCTAGCCTCAAAATCATGTGCACTTAAATTTGTTGTGTGCGGTATTCTGGAATATGCACACTTCATCATTTTAGTGTGCAGTACATGTGCGCACTATACCATGGAAGGTGCATGAAAAATTATATAAAACAACTCACCATATTAAGTACATTTGCATTTATAATTTGGGTTCATCCTAGGGGTATTACAATCACCTCCCCTTATTTATGAACTATCCTCAGTGTATTATATACCATGTACCATTCAAAGTATTTAAACATATCCAAGCTTTAGCTATTGGAAGCTTGTTATCCATATGGTGCTCTACTTTCCAGCACCAATTATAGTATTCACACTATAGTTGGAAGTCAATTTATCTATTCCATAGAGTTGCTTCCAGGAATAATTCAGCTCACTGTTCCATTTGACACACCCTTCTTATGGCAGTTTCCATGCCATAAGAATCTTTGGGTTTCATCCTCCTTGTTGCACTCACCCTTCCAGGCTCAAGAATCCCTTCACTGCTATGCAGTACTTCAACGATCCATCTTGCCAACTCTTTCACACACAAGGAGAGCGATCCATCTTGCCAAGGCTTTCTACAATTATAGGGCATTAGTGTCCTCAACAATATTTGTTCTTTCCCAGCATTCCAACTATAATCAAGATTATCTCATCTACATCACACACATGTAGTTATCATGAGAGAACATTATAAAAATTCCATTTTAGAAATCAAATTAATTTCATAAGGAATTCAAATTTTCCCAAAATATGAAACTCCATTTCATAATTTTTCATCGTTGTTGCAATAATAGAATGTATTCTTCCTTTTGGATTTCAGCAAGAACCATGATGAATACCATTTTTCCTGCAACGATTCTATCTTGCATACAACCAATGGATTGTCATTATTTCATGTACATCATATTTTAATTGCAATATGTACAAAAACCTTATGCAGTGATCTTAGAATTTCCTACACCTAGCAATCCAATCAAAATTACCAAACAATTTATTAGATAGAATGACTCATCATTCTATGCATATGCATGCTCGCAGTTAATAACAGTAAGTTCATTATTTCAATTTTCTCAACATAAATGTTTTTGTAGTCTTTATTCTTGTGACTACCTGACTTGCAACTCTATTGTTGCAATGTCTAACATTTCCTAAAATATTCTCATCTCCATGAGTTAGAAACATTTCTGTCATTATTATAATTATTTCCATTCAAAAACATATATACATGCACTCACAAAATGCATTCATCAAATGCATTTAAGTATACAATTCTATCATGTATGAGTGAAACTCTACCACTTACTAGACATGAGTGCAACTCTCAATGCCTATTTTTTCAATGCACCTTTGTATTGATTTTCAGAATGATCTTTATCTAAGTCATGTATCTCACCATTCCTAAATTGGAAATATTGCCAATGTCTTGCCACATTCTCCAGACACTTCCCATTGTGTTCTCGATTATTTGGATGCCTTCCTTTTTGACCCGAAAACTACACCAATAATATAATTTTGTGGTGTTCATTAGTGTTAGAAAAAAAGTTGTAGTCCAAGTTTTACTTAAAGGTATGAATCTCATTGGGTATTTTTGTGGTACATAACCTTTCTATATCCATACCTTTCCATATCCAACCTTGTCTTGGTCTCATACATGACTAGCTTTCCTGGCATCATTCCTATAACAAGTTCTTATCTTTTATTTCTTTGGTTATTACCTCATAACCAAATTAACATGACATGATACTATGTTAGTGTGTGCATTCAAAAGATAAAAAAATTTGATAACTATAACATGCCTCTAGCCTTTACCACACCTAGTGGTAACTTATTCATGTTAATGCACTTAAACAATACCATACTACGTATTATAAAAATTCAATTTGGGGAAATTCTTACCTAAATTTCCCTTTGGAAGTTATGCAACATAATTTCAAAAGAGAAATACTTACCTGGATAGCTTCCATTAAACAATTTTAATGATACATGATTAGCTGATGACAGTAGAATCTCTCATGCCTCTTTATCAATTTTATAATCAACATTCCAACTGTATGTTTCTTCCTTCCATATGAAACAACATTATCAGCAACACTTGCAAACATGCAAGCGTTCTCACTTTATGGTTGTCCCAACAAGCCATAACATACTTGATGCTACAATAATTGCAGGAACTTCTTTCTCCATGTATCGCTTTTCCTTGCTTTTCCCAGAAGTCTTCAATTCTTCTGGATTCTTGAATCTTCATGTGCTCTTCACTGTAACCATTGTGCATGATTATTTCTGACCTGGGCACTTTCTAGCCAAATCACTCTTGGTTGCCTTTGTTTTTCCATCCAAATACTAAACTGATATTAACCTTCAACTTTTATTTGTTCCCTGGATCCATCTATCCCAACTCATACTTGGATGAATTATAATTCTAATCATGTTGTCTTATAGACTTTGGATCTTCAACATCCATTTACTTTTTGGACTAAACTACTTCAGTGCTTCCTTGACTAAATACTTTAGTATTTGATTTTTATTGCATTCTTCTCTTCTCCTTGCCAACTAGCCTCAAACTTGGCTTGTATAGCCAATCTCTATCATATTGTAAGGATTCACATATGCCTCATTATCTAGATACACAGAAATAATTAAAAGTACTTAACAATGCTTTTAATTTACCATCATAATTTCAAGTGATACTTCCACCCCCTGAAAATGTCACTCATGGATCTATGCCACTTGAGATGGATTCTTCTCATGAACCATCTCTTTTGCATTCAAAACCATGTACATAACCATTTTCTTCTTCATGGTTCCTTACTGACTCTCTACAGAGATTCATTTCACTTTTAATTCTTTCTTGGCTTAGACATCTCCATGCTATTGTGGAAATATATTCAATACCTTTGGAATGCATCGACAATCCTCTATTATTCTTGCTTTCCCTCCTGGAGTGTTGTCCTTCAATCCCATTAGATTTATATCTACTTCATGATTTATTCTTCCATTATCCTAGGATGTTCATGGACTTGCAACTACATATTATGTTGATATTAATTTTCAGCATTCCACTATTATTTGGATCCCTATGATCCAACTCCTACATGACCCAATTATATCTCTAGTCATGTTTTCTGAGTAACCTTGGATAGTTAACACCAAATTCCTTCTTGAGGTACTTGATTTATCCATTCCTTATCTGATCATATCAACACTTGGATTTGCTTGATGACTGTTGCATTCTCTTGTCTTGACCAATCCGATTTCAAATTGACTTGCATAATCCCCTGCCATAATGCTATATTGATGCACCTATGCCTCAACCGACACTCTTTACTTATGCACACCTTCATTTATTTACCCTTGAAGTGATGCCCTGCATGCCATGTGTTGATTTAGATTTCTCTGTTATACTTTTAACATGATTGACCCAGGTTCAGTCTATTGGGGGTCCAACAAAGCCTCTAAAACTATCAGCCCTCCTAGTAAACCAGACGAAAACGCAGCGCACCAAGTGCACTATGGAAGTCTCAACTGAGATAGTCTTAATGGGTGACTGCAATACTCAGGTGTTTACAGTCCAAGATTGAATAGAGATCTGAGAAGTGTGCACTGAGAGTTCTATTTAACTTATTAAAGCAATATGCTGTCATTCCCAATTATGCATGTAATATAATCAATTCATTAGCTCATTCACTCATCATGCTAACATATACTTATAAAAAATAAGAGAGACACAAGCATTCATCACATAACACAGGTTTTACCGTGGTTCACCGCCTCCTAGGCTACATTTACAAATATCTAGCTCTCAATCTCTTCTATTATGGAAGTTCCAAAACTACAGCACTACGCGCTTTACAACTCATCCTTGGTCAGGTCGAGATATATTTCAAGGCAGACTAGATCACACCAGAATCCTCATCGTGTGATTTAACCCTCAATATCTACCCTCCTGACCCTTATACAACTCAACAACTTACAAAATTAGGTCATATGATAGAGTATTAAAAACTAGTTATCAAAATAAGACTCTGTCCTCCATGGTCTCTTCTAAATCTACTAATACCGCCTTTTGTATTCTTTCCTAATGGGCAACTCCTCCTCCTGCTAGAACTCCTAGGTATATATATATATATAAACATTTCTAGATAATCAGCCATTACAATGTGTTACAAAAACCCTAACCCTAACATCGTTAGGTCTTCCATCCATGCGCGCATGCTGCTCTTCCTTCCAGCTGTCGCTTTCCTCATGCATTCCTTCCTTCCCAAAATATCCTTTCTTTCTGATTTGGCCTGCTTCCAAGAGGCCCCCAACACTGACATGTGGCTCATCCCGAGCCACCTAACCCTTGTGTTCTTTGTCGATCTCCCTGGTGATCGCTTGGAACTTCTCCATGAGCTTCATTGCTTCTGTTTGAGCCTGTGCAGTCTTCTCCTTGAGTGTGTCTAATATATGCACTGCAATCTCGTCGCTGACCGTCCTTGCACATTCTGCCTGGGTTTGTTCCATATATTTTTTGGCTTCCTCTTCATGTGCAATGACCTCTGTTGCTCGCTCCTAGAGAAGTTCTATCTGCATCTAGTGCTATTTTCTCTACGTCTGTGAAGTTATGAGTTCTTCCTATAGTTTCTTCATGTCTTGCACACCCTTGACACACTCCTTGATCGACATTTTTTTTTGCCTCTGCTTGAGGTCTTGGATACCTTCACTTATCCTTTCTCCTTCCTAGTCCCACTACTGGACCTGTTGATCCTCTTCCAGCTTTTTCCAAAGCTATGTTGATTTCTCGAACAAGTTGTCTACCACGTGGACTTGTCATTCTATCTCTTGTATCTGTGTTGTTTCCTCCTATTTCCTTTTGATATCCTATACTATATCCTTTTTTTTTACTGCACGTTATCTTTCAATTTGCGGGTGGTCGATTGTCCTTGTACAACTTCAGTCGACTCCCATTAATCATCCCTTTGATTTTTGTGACTCCTAAGTCCTTCAATTGTACAACTTCCCCATCTGTGACACTTTTTACTTCATATGGTCCTAACCAGTGCATTCTGATTTTTCCTGGATGTTGAATGGATCTACTGTCATACATACACACTAAGTCTCCTTCCTTGAAAGTTTTCCTCTTGATATGTCTTTCATGCCAATATTTGTCCCTTGCTTTCTGAACTTCTTGGTGGAACCCTGCTAGGATCCTATCTTCCTCCATGATCATCAGTTGACTCAGCATGTCATGTGTTGCGCCTCATTATGTCATGTTATTAACGTTGCTACACGTAGAATGGGTACCAAACATTCTAATGACACCACTACTTCTTGTCCATATACCAATATGAATGGTGTGTGGCCTATCAACTTCTTGCAAGTGTTATTTTATGCCCACAATACTACTAGTATTTTTAGGTCCCAATCATCCCTGTTGATGTTACAGATCTTTGTCAGTGCATTTTCAAGGATTTTGTTAAAGGCTTCTAATGTTTCATTCGCTTGTGGATGATATGGTGTACTCTTTTGGTGATGGAATTCAAATTCTTCAGTCATAGCCTTAATAGTTCTTTTAATAAAGTGAGTGTCATGGTCGCTCATCAAAATTCTTGGATAGCCAAATATAGTGATCACATGTTCAAATAGAAAGTGTGTTTCTATCTCTGTGCTGCAATCCTTGACTGGTGTTGCTTCTGCCCATCTTGTCAGGTATTCTGTCATGGTGATAATGTACCTTGCTCATGTCCTCTTTGCCGGTGGGTTAATTGGTCCCACGAAATCTATTTCCCATTTGTCGAATACCTACAACGTTACGTGTGATCGCAATGGCATCTCGTCCCTTCTATTAGGTTTACCAACCCTCTGGCATACATCGCATCTCTGGCAGTACTCTTTCAGGTCTCTTTGAATGGTCAGCCACCATATTCCTGTGTAATGTCCTCCTGCTATTCCCTCATGGGCTTCTGCTAAAATCCTTGGTCTTTCATGTTCTAGCACATATCCTCAAAAGATGTTGTCTGCGTCCATTTTGTATAAGTGTCCTGCAATTAGCTGATAGTCTGCAGCCCGGACTACCAGGTTTTTCTTCTACATGGTGTTTTATTATTGTGGCGTAGTACCTATACTCAAGTACTGGATGATGCCTGCGAAGTATTCATTGACGATCTGGACTGAAAATAATTGTGCATCCGGAAAGTTGTCCTCTAAATTTGTAGGTTCCTCTCCATTCGTGACCCTTGATAGGTGGTCAGGTCATGTGTTAAGATTCTCTATCTTGAATATTACTTCAAAATCAAATTCTTCAAATAATAGTAACCATCAACATATTCTACCCCCCAACAATGGCTTTTTGACTAGATACTTAAGGGATGAATGATCTGTGAACATCTTAAAATGTTTTCCCAGTAAGTGATGTATGAACTTCTGTAGTGCGTAGACCATAGATAGGCTTTCCCTCTCTTTAGTATTGTAGTTCTTATTTGATTCTGATAGTTTTCTTCTTGCAAATGCTATCGGATGATCCAATTCTCCTACTCCTGGATGCGACAAAATAGCTCCAAGTGCTATGGTTGATGCATCTACATGTACATGGACTGTATTCTCCCAGTCTCAGAATACTAATATTGGCGCGGTGACCATTTTTTCTTTCAGCGTATCCAGACCATGTTGACAATCCTCATTCCATTGGAACTTTGTATCTTTCCTTTAGATTTTCTCCATTGGTGTGGTGATCTGCACGTACCCTTTGATAAATTTTCTGTAATATCCTGTGTGTCCCAATGTTTCTCTTAGTTGACGAACTGGTTTTGGTGGTGGTAGGTTAACAATCACTACAATTTTTGTAGGATCTAATAGTAAACCTTGCTTGCATACTATATGGCCCAATAGTATCCCAAACGGTGTTCCGAAGATGCACTTCTTGATGATTAATGATATCTGGCACTACTTGCATATTTCTAACATCAGCTGAAAGACCTCTACATGGTCTTTCAATAGGCTATAAATTTTCCAATTGTCCAAGTATACCTATAGAAACTGGTGGATAAATTCCTTAAATGCATCTATGACTACCCTAGAAAATATTGTTGGTGCATTCTTCAATCTGAGCGGCATGATCGTGTACTGTTAAGATACCCATTTTGTAGAAAAAGTGGTCTTATTTTGTCTTTGAGTGTTATATTGATCTGATGGTATCCTGAAAATCTATCGGTGAATGAATAAACTTCCCGTCCTCCTACGTTCTCCAACACTTCATCCGTGAAGGGTGTAGGGAACGGGTCATGCAGGCATGCATCGTTCCACTTCCTCAAGTCGACGACTATTCTTAGCCCGCCTTGTTTTTTCTCCTGAACTACCATTAGGCTTATCCATTCTGATTCTTCCACAGGTTCTATGATTTTGGCTTTGAGCATCCTATCGATCTCAGCTTTGAATTTTTTCTTATATATCATATTTAGTCTGTATGGTCGTTGTCTGATTGATCGTGCTTCAACTCTGAGTGGTATCTTCATTTCACTAGCTCTCCTTCTATGCCCTTCATTTTTGTAAACATTATGGGAAACAGGTCGTTGTACTCTCACAATAACTTTGTTATGCTTTCCACTATTTTCTTATCCCAATAGTCTCCAATGCTCACCATTTTGGGATTCTCAATTGTTCCAATGTTGAGTTTATTCACCTTGATTGATGCATCAATTACTTATGATTCTAGAGGTGGAACTTCCACTTCTCCTTCGCCTTCTTCTTCCTCGACCTGAACATCGCATGGGTCGTCTTCCTCTGGTACTTCTTCCTGCATGTGGTAGCATGACAACAGTTCTTTCATTGTCTATTTGTTCCGTTGTTGTTTATTTGTGATGAGTTCGACTTATAGATCCTAAATGAATATCACCCCTCTTATTTTTTTAAGTGGTGCATCTATGTTGGGGTTCTCATGCTCAAATGAGAAAGTGACTCTAAAGTTTTGTTTTAGTATTGGCCAGCTCATAGTTCCTTTACGCAGTTCCTAGTATGTATACCAGTTTGTTGGGATGTATTCTAAGGTATGTATGAAATGATGAGGCCATTCCTTTGGGGGTGTAATTTTACATAGTGCTATGCACTTCTCCAAGTGTTTCGTTGGCTCCCCCTCACCATCATATTTATGCTACCGGTTTCCTTTCTATTCTGTGCCAAACCTTATGTGAAGTAACTTCTTACATTGGTACCACTCCTTGATTGTTTCCTTGTGTGCACCGCACCATCTTGCAGGTGTATCCTTGAGTGCTATATCAAGTGCTAAGAGTATTTGTTTTTCTAATACTTCATCTTTGTAATGTATCAAGAATGCTTCTAGATCGTTTACCCCATGAAAACTGGGTGGTTCCCTTATCTTCGTACCTACCCATTTTACTGTGCGGTCTATTCTTGTGCATCTCCTTGTGGAAACTTCATGTAACCTCTGTTTCCAGTTCTCTAACCCTGTATCTGAGTTTGACACACATGAAGTAATGCTCATTGACTGATTATCCCATCTACAGTTGGGTTTACGTAATCCTCATCTCACGTAGTTGTCCTGTACAACTGGTTGATTTCCTCCAAGTCCAAGAAAGTAGGTTCTACAAACCTCTCCCATTCTGATGGGTCTAATGGCGCAATGAACCTGTATTATCATGACTCAAATGTCATTTTTTATGTCTTTAAATTGATTATGGCCTGGTTATCAAACGCCCAATCCAAACCGAGCAATGTTGGATATGGTTTTGTGTCATCCACTATTTCAATCACTTCGAAGTCTGCTTTAGTGTGCACTCCATCCAGGTATACTGTCACTCCTTTCAGTCTCCCAATTGGTAGAACTCTATGTTGGTTTGTTAGTTTCCGCTAAATGGGTGAATATCCTAATGTGGGCTCTCCCATAAATTTCCATGTATTTTTCAGTAATACATTGACTTCGGATCCTAGATCCAGTATGATATCTCCCATGTTTAAATCTATGATGTTGGAATTTATCCTAAACTCCCTACTTGTTCTTATCCTTGTATGTAGGTGATTGACTGTTTTTTGTTCTAGTTTTCCTTTTGTCTCTATGCTACATATTTCTAACATACTTTGTAATATTTTTAAAGAGGATGGATCATTTAGTAGTTTTACACATGTTTGCAAAAAGTCTTTGATTGTACTTACTTGTCCCAGGGCCTGCGTTTATTTGGTATGATCCAATGATGGAGGAATTTCGTACTCTAGAACTTCCTTATTGTGTTATGCAGTTGAAGTCGACATAGTGTCTTCCTTCAGAAACTCTTGTCTGGATTTCTTAAATTTTTCCTTCTCGTTCTACACGTCAAATTTCTTCCTTGGTTCGGCATTCTTCTTCACTCACTGATATTGTACTGTCTCTTGTCAAACTATGTCGTTTCCTGTTTTAACTCCTCCACACGTAACTATGTTGATGCTTCTTCTGTCATCCCTCGCTTCCGCTGAAATCCATTGAACATTTTGTTTGTTCTGATTCCTCTTTTCTTGGATCTTCCCTAATAATGTAGGACATTCTTTCATGTCATGATCCGATGCATGACAATGCGTACAAGTCACGGGTGGAAGTGGACATTCTCTTGCATAGTGTCCTGGTTGTTGATAGTTGTGACATACCACTGGTCCTCTACCTCTTCCAAAGCCTCCTCTTGCTCATACTCCGTCTCTGTATCAAGTTCGATCCCCTCACAGTGCGTTATATTGAGGTTCTTGATTGTAATGCATGATATTGTACTGAGGTTGCGCTGTGTTGTATTGTGGCTGCGAGGTAGTATATGGTTGTTGCACAGTATTATACTGCAACTGCGCAGTGTTGTATGGGGTTGGTACTTGGTTAAAATGAGGTGCAGCTTGATCGGTCATCATTTCTGTCTGCACCCTATATGCATATGATGTCCTCTCTCTCATCAAGTCCATAGTTCTACAGTATTTGTCATCATGGTCCACTAACTTGAAAAAGTTGCAATATGAACATTTTAGGACTCTCTGGTACTTCTGCATAATCGAGCAGTGATATGGGTCATGACCCTATTTCTTGCATATTTCGCACCATATTCCTCTTGTTGGTAATGTATTTGACATCCCCGCTTCCATATACTACACGAATGTTGGACATTTTCTCTTATGGTGTCCTTTTGTCCTACATGTGGTACACCAAATGAATTCTCGTTTGTCCTTACTTTTGTTTTGTTTTAGCTGGAATGTTATGTTCTTCAAATCCTCCTTCATATCTTTGATGGCTGGATCTGTCTTCTGATATTGGTTTTCTTCCAGTTGCAGGGATACCTACAGAGCCTCTGCCTGTGTTTGAAATTTTTGTTATCGCAGTGGATATTTCAAGTGTGGTAGTAGTGAATTAACGAACAGATGCATGTGTTGCATATCTGTCATGAGATATTTCAATTTTTATTTTAGTTGCTTCAATATCTGGTCAATATCCCATACAAATTCTCCTGGTTTCTGTCTAATTTCTATCATCTCGTTCATGTACTGGTCCTCTGAACTTGGCTTCTGAAACTCATTTATCAACAATTTCTTGATGTCCACAATTGTTCTGGTTGTCCCTGGTGGATTCTTTGTGGCTAAAATCATATACCAATCTAGTGTGTGATCCCTTAATGTAATTGCTAGTTGTGCAAGTTTAGTGTCATTTTTTATCTGTTTTGCTTCTCATATCTTCTCACAGATAAATAGGTTATTTTTTGGGTCCTCCGATGCTTCTCCTTTGAATTTTGGTAACCTGGTGGTGGGATCGTTTCCTGCCATCTTGAATGTTGAACTACTACCTCTGTGCAGTGTATATACTTGACTAATTCTTCCTAAATTGTCTCCCCCAGTTGTTGTTCCCTATGTAGATGTACTTCTTGTTGTCTTTCTTCTCCAAAAATTTGATTGTTTAAATGGTGGTGTTCTTTTTGGTGTGTTAGTAATACATGGGTTGATGGGTTCCACACTAACATTAATATGGATAGGATTTCTTCCTTCTATTCCACTTCTTGGACCTCTCGTCTTCCTCTCATATGTTGTGCACAGGATTTCCTCAATCTGCCCCATAGTTCAAAGATCCTCTACCTCCTCTTCATCACTCGCCAAGCCTTCCCTCGCGGCTATGACTCTCTTCTTGGTGTTCAACTTTTATTGGTAGGGTACTCCACTGCACATCTTTCCAGCTGTCTCCATGATCCACTTGATTTGGTCATTGTCCATCATGATTTGGTCCAAGTGTTCCTCCTTCTTTCCTCTAGCCATTTCTCCTTCCATTTCTCCTTTTTCTGTCAGTGATTCCCCCCTTCCCCCATGCACGCAGGGAAGTTTAGTTGTCTGACTCCATTGTCATTACACCTTTGTTATAGAGAAATATCTTAATAGAAGTATACAGTGGTCGAATATACCTTCCTCAAGGCCCTTGTAGAAAAATTTTCTCCGTTGCGCTGTATGACTTCACGGTATCTACTGCAAATTTTGTTATAAAGCATGCTACAACACTGTCAAGCCAAAAATCTACTGCGCGGGTGAATTTTTTATTCACCTGTTGTAACTGCTCAATATGAACTGGGGTCCACTCTAACTGTCGGATCAGGTTTGTTGTGTGGTTATCCTTCAACCTCAATTTCCCCTCCTACAATAAGTGTGGAAAATCACAGAAAAATACTTCATGTCGATCAATAAACACATACTTCTCAAGATATTTACGCAGTGTTATTCGAGGGTTTTTGTTATCTTTCTGTGCAAACTCTAGCTCCTTTGTCTTCAACAAACTTTTTATCTTTTCTTTTGTGGGATTCCATGGTCTCAACATCCCCTTATAGCAATGCATTCTTCTCACCTTTTTGTCGTCTACTTCGGTATTCCTTTTGACCCGCCTTCTATAGATCTTACCCGATCTTACCATATCCCATATACTCAATCCTATATTGTTCCAGCCCACAACAAAACCATTTATTGGTTTAGATTTATCTGTTATACTTTTAACATGATTGACCCAGGTTCAGTCTACTCGG
Organism: Picea glauca; assembly: GCA_000966675.3. Classification (NCBI taxonomy): domain Eukaryota; kingdom Viridiplantae; phylum Streptophyta; class Pinopsida; order Pinales; family Pinaceae; genus Picea; species Picea glauca. Next base: position 49,694 of record JZKD02S1818157.1, on the reverse strand, counting down.
GATCCAAAAAAGGCTCTAAAACTATCGCCCCCCCTGGTAAACCAGAAGGCAACGCAGTGCACAGAGTGCACTGCGCAGTCTCACCCAAGATAGTCTTAATGGGTGACTACAATAATCACATGTTTACAGTATAGGATTGAATAGAGATCTGAGAAGTATGTGCTGAGAGTTCTATTTAAATTATTAAAGCAATATGTTATCATTCCCGATTATGCATGTAATATAATCAATTCATTAGCTCATTCATTCATCATGATAACATCTACTTATAAACAATGAGAGAGACACAAGAATTCATCACATAACACAGGTTTTATCATGATTCACCCCCTCCTAGGCTACATCCACAAATATCTGGCTCTCAAGCTCTTCTATTATGGCAGTTCCAAAATTACAATGTTGTGCTCTTTACAACTCATCCTCAGTCGGGTCGAGATCTATTACGAGGCAAACTAGATCACACCAGGATCCTTAGCCTGTCATATAACCCTTAATATATACCCTCTTGACCCTTCTATAGCTCAACAAATTACAAACCTAGGTCATATGATAGAGTATTACAAACTAGTTATCAAAACAGGACTTCGCCCTCCATGGTCTCTTCTGACTCTACTACTACCACCTTTTGTATTCTTTCCTAATGGGACACTCCTCCTCCCATTAGAAATCCTAGGTATCTATATATATACGTTTCTGACTTTTCATCCATTACAATGTGTTATAAAAACCCTAACCCTAACGTCGTTAGGTCTTCCATGTATGCACGCGTGCTACTCTTCCTTCCAGCTGTCACTTTCCTCGTGCATGCCTTCCTTCCCAAAATAGCCTTTCTTTCTGATTTGGCATGATTCCAACACCATGCTTCCACTGTGCTTATGTTTAACTAAATTTCAACCTTCTCACCTCTTAAGAACTAAAAAAATTTTAACTCTGCAAAAATGTGAATCCAATAAAATTTGTTAGGCTAAATAATTTAACAAATTTATGAAATTATGTACAATTTTGTTCCAATAATGCATCATAATTCCTTCTTCTGACCTTTTGTGAAAATAAACTTCCCAAATCAAATTTTATGGGTGGATAATTAGGCTCCTCTATCCAATACCTTTCTAATGACTACTCCCTTTCTCAATTTCGAGTCTTGAGCAGAAAGTTATGGTCATTTGAAAATTGTCCATTAATTTCTCCTGTTCACACTTCAACTTGGTGCAAATCTGCACTGTAATTATGCATTTTTGTACCTAATCCATTGGATTTTTGGTAAGAGTTGAATTTATTTTCTTCATGTACATATTTTGGATAGTATGTCCAAGTTTCACCTCTTTCTGGGCTCTGGGTTGCTATTTACAGCCTGTTGAAGTTCTAGGCCAATTAGTGTTTTTGGTCTGGAATGCTACATGTACCTTCTATGTTGTCTTAAAGATTTTTAACATGCCCAGAATTTTAATTTAGCTACAACACTATCTTCTGTGGTTCAATATCTTTCCAAAGACTTCTCCTGCTCATCAATTTGATTCTGGAGCAGAAGGTTATGGCCCTTCAAAGTTAGTTGGGTCTTAAAATTTACCCTCCATTGTTTGTCCTGCAACTTCCTCATAAAAGGTATGTTTGACGAACAATTTACACCATTAGAAATCTCTCTCTAGGCTCTTTCATTTGAGTTGTAGAGTCAGAGTGTACCTTCGTACACTCTGTTCTCAGGGTTTTTTAGTAGTTAAAAACGTTGTTTAGGGCCTCAAAAATGAACTGCAAAAAGATGACTTTCGAAAAGTATAAAGTGTCGCAGAAATTCACTGGTTTTCTGTTGTTGTACACTATACAAACGAATTTGCGTGCACAAATTTCAAAATTTACAAACATATTTAGCATACACAGCAACACCATAAGGCAGTTCATGCTCCACACACCTTTAACCAATGTGGATCATTTCTCTGTCGCGCCAATATCTAGTGCACACTACTTTTGTGTCGCGCGCAAATATCTACCATGCACAATTTTGGTTCATGCACTAATACCTGTTGCGCACAATTTTTGTGTCATGCACTAATATCCCACATGCATTGCACTCTACGCATTGCACCATGCCAAAGTTTAGTACACCCCCACCGTGCACCATTAATTAAATTGTCGCACGAAAGGAATATACCTGCATTGTGCGCGTACCAACAAAATTCCTCTGCACTCTACCAATACAGCGCAGACCACGCATGCCAATATTATGTGTGCACACACCCAATCCGCACCATGAAGTGCTAACTTTAGTGCGCACATCTGCGCACCATTATTTTCCGTGCATTACCACTATGCACCGCACAACACCAAATTTAAGTGCGCACACTCGCGTGCCAATATTTTTCACGCAATACTACTCTACACCGCGCAATGCCAAATTTTAGCACGCGTAGCCACACACCTTTATTTTCCACACATCACAATCTTTTCACTGTGCATCATGCATTTTTAGTGCGCACATTCATTTTTATGCGAATCAATTCCTCGTGAATTTCACTGCAGAAATTGGGGTTGTTGTTGCAGAGGTTGAAATGGTGTTTCTGGGCATCAATTCCTCATGAATTCCACACCATTTCAACCTCTGCAACAACAAATCAATGTTGCTTGACATTTTTGGAATGAATTTTTCCCAAACTCAATTCACGAATTGAGAATTTTAATCAACTAATCTCGCTCCATCTGTCATGGCTTCTCTGTAACTTCAAATTCGACCAATTACAGGTCTGAATTTTCTAGAACATATATTAAATTAAGAATATCTCACCACTTGGCCAAATTTCTCAAATTTCCCATGAATTTAACAACAGAAATTGGGGATTTTTCCAATTCCACAGAATTGCTTCTAATTTTTACCATGGGCGCTCTGTAACTTGAAATTTGGCCACTTTGAAATCAATTCTTTGTGAAACTTCACTTGAAATCAACTTGCTCGGACCATCCAAGCTCAGTGTTGAAAACTGGAGCTCTGATACCATATTGTAACATCCCCAACAACCAACTAGGCTATTCCACATAAATGTTTTTTAAATGTATACAAAATTAAAACATATACACACAAAAGTTTCTTGTGAAACTTTGTATATAAAAATTTAAAGAGAAAAATACATTCTACAAATGCACAGATTCATACAGAAAAATAATAAAAATACGCATGTAGCACACACATGAAAAACCCATAAAAATAAACGCATACATACAACATGTAATTTAACACAAAATGGACACTTGTCTTGGTAAAAATATCACCAACTATGTGCAAACCTTCAATGAACCTCCCAGCCTTAAACCATGCTTCTCATCATGGATATGGCTTGAATTATTTCCTCTTCCAAGGCTTGGATATGGCTCAATTTATATCCTTCAAATGGAACTGAAGGTCTGAGTCAGAGTGTTTCTAGTATATGGAAGGTCAAGGATAATGGATCTCGTGACGTGACATGGAAACCCAACAAAATTTTTAATTCTGAGCACCAAAACCAATGTACATGGGATGTAGTGGAGCAACCTGTGTATATGCTTGTTGTCTAACTAATAGGGCATGTATATGTGGAAAATTTTTCTTTTTTGGCTCTAAAAGGTAAAAAAGTGAACTTCAAGTCTGCATAGGGAAATGGAAAGGCCATCCAAGCAAGTTGCATGGGGTGAGGAAAACTTTGTTGTAACAATTAGAAAAAAACATGAAGAATGCAAGTAAAGAATATTTTGAATGTTTTTCATATACATCATGAATTTACATGAGGTAGAACCATGAAGAGAAATCATAGGCTTGTATATAGGGGGAGAAGCCCCATGGAAAATTACCCTTTTCCATTGATTTCAAAGGGGGAGAGAAAGAACAGATGCATGGAAATGGAGAGAAATGGTCACAAGGGGAGTGATGGTCATAGGGGGAGCATGAGAAAGAGCATGAGTGTTCCCATGCCATCAATGTTTCCATCAATTCCAAAGGGGGAGATTGTTGGACATTCGATTGTCATTGGTGTCAACAAGAAGTGGTTTTCATTGATATCAATAGATGTGATGGGTGTATTTGGATAGTCTCCAAAGTGGTCTCCTTATGGAGTATCTCTAAGCATGGCCGTCATGAGAAGATGCTTTGAAGAAGTTTACCAGAAACCCATAGGTTTTGTCATGAAGCCCGAAGTTGTTTGAGGAATAAGGCCTTGAAATGCAGTGTGAATGCAGATAACACAATCATATATGGATATTCCTTTCCATTCCATTTCTGGTGATATGTGGTACTCCACATGGTTCCTCATGGTTGAAGAGTTATGAGGGCATGACGATGGAATCCCCTAAGCAGTTACAAGTCTCGGTCAAAGGGTAAAGTGGTTGTAACAAGAAATCCCTAAAGTAAGGAAAGACGTTAGCTTGAAAAAGTATAAATACACCACAAGAAATCCTTCACAATAACACACAAGTTCAATGATTATCTATCTTTCAAGTGTTTTTGGTAAATATTTTTCATGGTATATCTAAGGTAGCGAATTCTAAAGAAGTATAGTTTGAGGTAGCGAAGGAAATTCAAAGAGAAGATAAATTTCTGAGGTCATTCTCAAGTTACACTGAAGGAAGGCGTGGACATCCACGAGTTTCATTGAAGGAAGGCACGAACATCTGCGAGTTGTAGTGAGGAAAGGTCTCGGATCTGTGAAAATCTCTTGAAGAAGAAACCATCTCTTGTTTGTTGAAGATGATTTGTACAAGTTGGTTTATAGGTTTTTGATGATATGTTTCATATCTTCTTCATGAGTAAAGGTATGTCTTGTATATGTTTGGTTGAGGCTTGTATCATGGATGGTATGGCACATGCTTGAGGCATGTATTGGAGGCCCCTTTTGGTTTATGGTTGCATATGGTTGAGGTCCATGTTTTGGTATCATTGATACATGCTTGAGACATATCCTTCGTACATTGTATATGGTTTTTATGGTTCATTTTTAGAGGCACGTATTTATGATATTGACATATATTTGAGTCATATATTATGGTATATGGTATGATGCATGCTTGAGGTACATTGTGGTACATGGTTTGGATATTTGATGTTTATATGGTCTATATGAGTAGATATAGTTGGTATATCAGTGACAAATACAATGATGGGTTACAGATTGATGGGACAATGATAGGTTACAGGTTGATGATAAGTTACAAATTTATGGGATGGTGACATGTTGATTACAGGTTTATTATGAGAGGCAGTGGAAGTATCAGTGGTAGTGACAGTTTGGTCTACATTTATATTTCAAGGCAGTAGGATGGGGAAAGGAAAGGGGTTTGTATCCTCTTTCCAATTGGTTTCAGAGAACATAGGGAGTTGGAGCTTCCTTCAGGTTGGAGCCTACGAATCAGGGGGTTATATCCTCCTTATGGCTGGAGCCAGAGAATTCAGGGAGTTGTAGCTTCCTTCGGGTTGGAGCCTATAAATAGGAGGTCATAGCCTCCTTCCAGTTCCAACTACAAAATTAGGAAGTTGGTGCTTCCAATTAATGTATTATTTTGATATATAAGAAAATCATTATGTGGTTTTCTCCCATTTGGGTTTCCACGTAAATTATGGTGTACTGTGTTTCTGTGGATGTCTATTATGCTCTGTTGATTTATACTACTCATGATATGTTGATGATGTTAATGATTACATATTGTGGTTAAAAGTAATATAAAAGTGCTCATACTAATTCACCCCCCTTCTTGGTATTCCAAAACCATGAGGTCATACTTTTCTCCCTCCAGTAAGTTTACCGCATTTGATGATAGCTTCCTTGGTGGTACATAATCCCTTTGAAAATTTTCCAAACTCGTCTCTAACGTTGATGCTATTTTCTTGTACCGCTAGTACCGATGGCTTAGTGCGTTCTTTCTTTGGTTGTGACGTTGATGTCGTGACTACTTTGGGTGGTGCCATAGCTCTCTGCAAATTCTCTCTGCAACTTTGCGTACTCTTTATGAAAACTCCAAATAACAATAACTTATGGTTGTTGACCTTTCAACTACTCTTATCACCTGTTTCTATTTCTTCATGCTAAAGCCTATTTTCCAATCCACTTACCGTCATATTCAATGCTTTCCTTAACCTTTCATTAACTTCATATTCTCAGTGGATTATGCATTATATTTTATAGCCTATCAAAATCTTCTTTCCATTATTCATTTATGGTTACGCGATTCCACTACTTCGTCGTCATGTACTCTCTTAATTACTTGTCCCGTCAAGTTGGATATTTAATGCCTTCAACCATCGTCTGCACAGATCTCCAAACTTATCTTCTTTCTTCATACAGTCTTTTTCATTTCTACACATTTCACCTTCCTCTTTCTTGTCTTCTTCATTTTCTGATTCATACTTCCAACCTTCAAACTCATTTATTTATTTTATACATTTTATATTTTCCTTTTTCTATGTCTATAATACACTATGGTACAAGTACTATGTTACACATATTGCGTGTTGAGACTAGTGCAAGAAATCCCGACAATCCCTTTATAGTTTCAGCTCACTACCGTTAACCAGTCCTTCCACAAATTCTCCATTCAGTTTCTCCAATTGGAAAACACATGCATCTGTCACAACCTGATCACATATGGTACTAACCAATGCAACTGGAACTTCCTTGGGTGTTTCAAAAACTTGTTTTCATAAAGTAACACTAAGTCTCATGTATGAAATTTATTTTGTTTAATGTGTCTGTCATGCAAATATTTCTCGCACGCTTTCGGCAGTTGCTAATGGAAACCTGTGACGAATCGGTCTTCCTCAAGTTCTATTAGTTCTGACAATCTCCTCTCCATTGCGCTAGAACTTGTAAGATCCACCATCACAACAATGTGTAGACTCAGTACAATAAACTCCATAGGCATCAAAACGTCTTGACCATACATCAATCTAAATGGAGTTTATCTTGTCAAATTATTTCTTGTAGTCATATATTCCCATAACACTGTTGGAATTCTCAATTCCCATTCGTACCTACTTACATTACAAACCTTCATTACCACATGTTCTAGGATCTTATTGAAATATTCTACTATGCCATTTTCTTGAGGGTGATACATGTTGCTCTTATGACGATGGATATGAAAATCCTTTGTCAATGTTGCAATACTCCTATTCATAAATTGAGTTCCTTGATCACTCATAAGTATTATGGGGCATACAAACCTCGTCACTACATTATCAAACAAAAATCATGTAGCTTTCTCTGCGCTACAGTCTCTGACTAGTTCTTCCTCAGCCCATCTAGTTAAATAGTCGGTCACAGTAATTATGTACCTAGCTCCCCACCCTTAGTTGGTGGATTAATAGGCCAAACAAATTCCACACACCATTTATAAAAATATTGTAGTGTCACTTGTGGTATGAAGGGAATTTCATATCTCCTGGAAGGCTTCCCAAGTCTCTGACAAACATCACAACTCTAACATAATTCCTTGGCATATTTATATAGGGTAGACCGCCATAATCTTGTGTGCAAAATCTTCTAAGATGTTTCTTTTCCTGCATAACATCCTCCTAAAACTCCTTCATGCACCTATGACATGATTGTATTCCTTTCATGCTCTAATAAACATCATCACATAATTCCATCCACTCCTAACTTGTATAAGTTTCCTGCTATCAGTTGATAGTCTACAGACTTCACAACTAATTTCTTCTTCTACGCAACTGTAAACTCTGGAGGGGATATTCTCGTACTCAAGAACTAGACTATGTCTGCAAAATAGTTGTTATCAATCTAAATTTCAAATAGGTGTGTGTCTAGTAAATTGTCATCCAAGTTTCCTGCATCTTCACCTGACATTATGTGCGATAAGTGATCTGGTCCTGAGTTAAACATCCCTGGTTTCACAATCACCTCAAAGTTCCCTGATTATGCAATTGAATGGTCTAACTCTGCTTCACTTGGTTGTGCCAAAACTACTCCCAATGTTATAGATGATGCATCCACAGGAACATGAAATTCCTTGTTACAGTAAGGAAAAACTAAAATCGACACGATGACCATCTTTTGCTTTATTGTGTCCAAGCTCTTTTAGCATTCCTCATTCCACTGAAACTTAACTTCCTTCTTCAACGACTTCTCCAGAGCGGTTGTGATATGCACATATCCTTTGATGAAATTTCTATAGTATCATGTATGACCCAATGTGGATTTCAACTATTGCAGTGAAGTTGGTGGTGGTAAGTTAACAATCACCGATATATTTGCAGAGTCAACTAACAATCCATGTTTACACACCACATGGCCCAACAATATTCTAAAAGGCGCACAAAAAATGCATTTCTTCAAATTCAATGAGATATGGTACTGCCTACACCTATCCAACATTAAGTGCAACTTTGCAACATTATCTTTCAACTAACTAAATATTGTCCAATCATCTAAGTAGACTTCTAAAAAATTATGAATGAACTCTTTGAAATTTGCAACAACTACTCTAGAAAATATGGCCGATGCATTCTTCAAACCAAATGACATTATTATGTACTGGTAGAAACCCCATTCTGCTGCAAAAGTGGTCTTAAATCTGTCTTCTTGTGCAATCTTGATCTAGTGGTATCCTGAGAATCAATATGTGAAAGATTAAGCCTCATGCCCCCTACATTTTCCATCACTTCATCTGTAAATAATGTAGGAAATGGGTTGTGGAAACAAGCATCATTCAAATTTATTAGATCTACACATATCCTGATTCCTTATGTCTTCTTATCCTGAACTACCATTGGACCAATCCATTCTGATTCTTCAACAAGTTCTATAATTCCAGCTTTTAACATCTTGTTTATCTCTTCTTTTACCTTCTTTTTATACACAGGGTTCATTCAGTATGGCCTCTGCTTCACGGGTTTGGCATCTTGCTTTAATGGAATATTCCTTTCTCCTAACTCTCCAATGATTCCTTTAATATATGAGAACATAGTTGGAAATAGATCTTGGTACTCGTGTAGTAAGGCGACAATATTTTCGTCTATCTCATCGCTCCAATAGTCTCCTATGTTGGAAAACTTAGGCTTATATTTTGTACCTATGATCACTTTGTGAGATCTTAGGGGATTTTCATATAGTTGGCTCAAGATATGATCCTTCGATTGTGCGCTCTACTTCAGTTTTAGGTATTTTCAAATTCCTTGGGTATTCATCCTCCTGGTCTTCTTCAACAAAATTATAGTAGTGCAAGACTTCTTCAACTGTCGCAATAATCTTAGGTGTACTATTTATTGAGCTTTATGTTGCAAAAATATTGTTCTTGATCACATGTAAGGCTGAGTCAATCAATGGATTATTATTTTCAAAAATTAATGTTACCTTGAAGTTCCTAGTCAACTCTTCATAATTCGTTGTTTCGTTGTGCACTTCTAGTTCTATGTACCAATTCTTCGGAATGATGTCCAAAGTACGCACAAATAAATGAGTCCACTTTTGTTGAGGTACTGATCTCCATGTCATAGTATAATTCGTAAGATGGTCTATTGGGAAACTAAATCCATTATAATTCGACATGATACTTTCATTCTATGTCCCGAATATGACTTCTGATAACCTTTTTCACTACTGTCAATTTTGTATTATGTCCTTGTGCGTAGCCCACCATCTCGTAGGGGTTTCTCTCAGTGCAACATCTAAAGCTAATACTCTTTGTTGATCTGATATTTGTAATTGAAATTCTCTTATAAAATAAACTACATCAGTTAGTCCATCATACCTTGGAGGTTCAACTATTTCAATTCCAATCCATTGTAATGTGCAGGTGATCGTAGAACATTTTCTTGTCGATACTTCATGCATTCTTTGTTTCCAATTATCAAAGGATTATTTTGAGTCTGATGCACATGAGTTGATACTTCTCCAACTAAGTACACCTTCAGCTATAGGATTAACATAATCGACCATTTTCACAATCATATTATACATATTATCAAGTTATTTTCTCTTTGTTGGTTCTACATACCTTTTTCCTTCAGTGGGGTATAATGGCCAAGCAACCTTCAAGTATTCCACTTTGAATACCATCTGTCTCTTCTTTATGTCAATGATAGTTTGGTTATCAAATACCCAATCAAGTCCCAATAGTGTTGGATAAGGTGTACTACCATCCACTATTTCGATCACTTTGAAGTCTACTACACTGCACACTCTATTAATATTGACACTTACTCTTGTCATCCTTCCCACTGGAATGATCTTATGTCGGTTCGCTAATATCAAATGGATAGGATACCAAATCATCTTTGGTTGGACCATCATCTCCCAATTCTGTCTCGGTATAACATTCCCATCATAGCCTAAATCTAGAATTATATTGTTCATGTTGTAAGCTCCTATATACGCATTGAGTCAGAACTCCCTATTCGTTCTCTTCTTACTGTGCACCTGGTTAACTTCTATGTGTGTGACATGTTTATCTTTCTCTTGGGAACAATGGTTAGTCATTATGTGTAGACTATTCAAGCATATTCATCTTTCATTAATTATAAACAACTTCTTAAGAAACTTTGCAAAGTGCTTACCTTCTTAACTTTCTTTTTTGAATGGTCATAGACTAGAGCCATATCAAACATTGGTGGTCTATCATATGAGCGGGTCATAATCGAAGTTGATTTTATCCATTCTACTCCAATCAATTATTTTCTTGCTTTCTGGTAGGTTTTCTTCTCTTTTCTAGGATAAAACAACGGTAATGGATCTACTACTTTCTTTACCCACTCGTGAATCCTATTCCCTTAATCAGTCGCATCCTCTCTGGTTCACGTTACTCCATGCTTAATCATTGTTATCTTAGGTTGTTTTTCACGCACCTCTACTACTATCATCTGTACGTTTGTGTTCCTATTTTCTTGCCATTTTTCTATCAATTGTGAACATCCTTCATCGCATGGTATAGTTCTATGAAATACATATGTGTCGTGCAAGGATTCGAGAAGTCACACACTAAATGTCTAGGATGATTACAATTATAAAATATGATAGGTGCTCTTCCTCGACCAAAGCCTCCTCTTCCTCATCCTCTGAAGTCTCCTCTTCCTCCTTGATCATAACCTCCCCTATGAGTATTAAACTACGGGAACCCCCCTTATACTTATTCACCTTGGACTCTATAAGCATCTGTAGTGCACTCTCTCATCAAGTCAAATGCACGAAAATTATTTTCTTCATGTTTGACGGACTTACAGAAATTGCAAAACAAATTCCTCATAGTGCTTTGGTATTTTTGCATCAATGGAAAATTATGAGGGTGGTGACCCACCGTCTTGCAAATATCACACCATAACCCTAAAGGATTCGAATCTCCCATGTTGAAATACTTCTGAAAAGATGGGAACTCATCTTTATGAGGGCCTTATGATTTACATGTGATAGACCAAACTCCCTCATGTTTTTCTTTTCCTTTCATAATTTCTTGTAAATGAATAGTCAGTGTGTCCAGTTGTGACTGGACTTGAGCCATCCTCGTGTTATTCTCTCCTATAGGGGAGACTTCCAATTTCATCACAATTTCTAGAGCTTCTAACTGCATCACAGTCTTCTGCTTCATCAAAGGGCATCATATATGCGGTAATAATCCTGCGATAAACCATTCTTTGTGTTATTCATCTGGAATCTGGAACATTAGTTAGTCTTTAAATATATTAAACCTTTTATCATAGTCCCATACTGATTCATTTACTATCTTATTTATCTCCTTCAGCTCTTAATGCATTGCGACTAACACTTAGGCTTCTAGAATTCTTTCAACAAGGCTTGTATTACTTCTTCCAATGTTCTCACCTGACTCGCGTGTGTAGTAATATGATATTTCATATACTATAATAGTGCGTGATCTATTAAATTCGTCTCCAACTGTGCAATCTTCACATCATCATCCTAGACATTCTTTACAATCCATATCATGTCACAAATGAACAAATGTTGTTCTGGGTCTTCTGAACCGGCCCCTTGAAAGAGAGGAATCCTTAAGGTGGGATCTACCCCCACCATCGTGTTCTACATGGTATTATTTCCTGATAACACTAACTAATTATGAATTGAGGTACTACTTCCACTACTTTGATTACTTCTACTACTATATTTACATCATTTTCTAACTACAATTGGAAAAAAATATGATCTTACCTTAGTTATTGGTGACACACATAGGGTATGATTTGAGTGGGATCCTCTTCTACTAGACCGAGTTGAAAATATTTTCTTTTGTGCGTAAACTCCCTTCGATCTGGAATATTGCACCAATGTCTCCTTCATCGATCTGACTGTGTTTCCCTTCTCTTTCATCCATAGTCCTCTTCTTGTTCAATCTAAATCTCTTACCACTGTGCAATACTAAAATCTCTTCATTCATCGAACACTCTCCTTCACTAGACATCCTCATCCCATCTATTCCTCATTCCTTTTATTTGTCCCTCTCTTCTCTCAGATCATTCCCTCGTCATCCCCCAGTTCCCCTATCTGCGCGAAAAAAATTAGCAATCAGATTCCATTGTCATCACTCCTTTGTCACATAACAACATCTTAATCCACATAGATATTGAATTCAGGTATCTTCTTCATGGTCCCTTGAAGAATTATCTTTCAAAAACATTGTATCACTAAGTGGAATCTATGGAAAATTCAGTAACGTAACCTCCCAGCACACTATCCAACTAGTAGTCAACTACGCTTGGTGTCTTATTTCTTACTGCATTAACTTGTCAGATCAATTCAGGATTATGATACCTCGGAACCACAGTTCCATGTCTTTTGATCTATTCAATAAATAAATGGATCCACTCTACTAACACATTCGAGAAGTCAAGGAAGAAAATTTCATGCAAATATGTAAAAACATACCTTTGTAACCATTCTTCTACACTGATTTGTGGATTTTGATTATGATCTACTGCAAATTCAATCTCTTTAGTATTCCACCATTCTTCGATCTCCTCCTTAGTGGACCTCCACATCCCCCTCATTCGTAGATCTCGGTCCCGACAACAGAACCATTTTTTGGTGTACAATCAGAAGACCCAGGGTTAAACATTAATTCACCAACATATCCCAAGATACTTTCCCTTTCAACATCACCCGCGAGCAGGTGAGGTCTCACCCGAAGTACCTATGGGGACTGTAGGAACCAAGCTTCCACAATCATGGGGGAATATGAGGCATTCATTATTTATTGTTTACTTAAAATTTATTCATACATTATGTGTTCATTCATACATTATGTGTGCAAAGCCATAACACCATAATAATCTACCTCATATATCCATTCAACATAGGCATGGAACCATCAAATCATATAATGTATTCATATTAACCAATCATTATATGTGCACAATAAACAGAATAAACAAACACATCAGAACACAAGGATTCAACGTGGTTCACCCTAATCTAGGCTACGTCCACAATGGTTGGCTTCTTTTATTATTCATTCATAGTCCTCCTTACAATGGGTGGGCACTGCTCTCATACAATAATATTTACTAAAACCCAAACCTGCCCAAGCCATTCTATGTTGTAGTGCACACATACCTATTGTACATAAATCCTTTGGATGAAGCAAGCCCTACAATACATTAAGGTAGAATACAAGAAACCAATTTCTATACTATGTGACAACACTAAATCCATAAGCATTTCTGAGAACCTTGTGATGCACTCAAAGAAAAAACATATCCCAGTCAAATATCATTTTTTGAGGGAAGAGATGAATGATAAGACTGTCAAGTTGGAGTATGTTCCTACCAAGGAACAAATTGCAGATATGTTTACCAAACCCCTACCTAGAGATACATTTGAGTATCTCTGACAGAATATGGGAGTCATCCCAAATTCTTAGTAAAGAGTTCAATCGAAAGTTTTTGGAAGATCAACAGAACCAAAATCTTAGGGGGAGTGTTGGCACAGGGGAAAACCTATGGTCTAATGCTTAACAACACAGCAACAAAACCCCGACTAACAGCCCTTTCGACAACACCTACGAAGTAGGAAAAGTCTCACCCGAGGTAGAAGCAGGGGGGTTACAGGACGCAGGTGTCTATAAATAGGCCGGGACACATATCTATGATAAGAGTACTTTGTAGGAGATTCTATTAATTATTAGGAAGTGACATGCATTAGTTTCTTAACATCGCAGAGCATAATCAAAGATAGATCGGTACAATAGCAACAAATGATTATATACCTTGAGCACTTATCATTTAGCACTTAGCACTATAATTTAAATCTAGCATTCATTTACCCTTAACACAAGTAAAGTACTTAACAATAAAATATCTATCTATTACACATCATAATCAAAGCACTAAGAAGATTCATAAAAGAAATAACATAGCACAAAGAAAACCATGAGACACCAGATATATGTGGTTCACCCTAGGGTGGGGCTACATCCACAAACCGCTTCATCTCTTTATTACTCGCCAAGATCTTACATTCGTTCACTCATGTGAACTAAGCCACAGAGTCGAGCTTCACACCAGACTGGAGATCTGCACACTAAGCACTAGATCCTCCTTCCAAAACTAGGTCAAAAGCACAGAGGCAAACCCTCTATCACATCATTTAGCACCTTCTACAAAATCATAGTCGAGCACTGTTGTTGGGAAAAATACCCTACGGACTAGCAAACTAGGGTCATACTTGCATGTATATTTTTTACAGTAAAGAAATCACTTTTTAACCTACCACCCAAAACTTAAACCCCTCTTTCACAATACATACATGGAAATGAACTACCAACCTTGTTACTGATTTTTGGTGTAGATCCTTCGTTGCGCTTTTGTCCGTTTGCTGGTGCTGCTCCTTCCAACGATAACTTGCAATAAAAAAAAACAACGATGCATGCACGCTACTTTTCTACTTGAGGGTTAGAAATTAAGCACAAATTAAACAAATCATAGATAACTCATGCATTGGGGCGGGAAAAGTATTATTTTATTATTTTCAAAATGAATCAACTTACAATCAAAGTCGAGACCGGCCACCACTCCTTGATCCTGATCCTGGGCTCCTCCTCTTCTGTCCTCCAACTGATTTGTGTTAATTCTCCTTTGGCTTGAGGAAAGGCTAAAGGGTTGGGACAATGGATTCAAAAAATGGGAAGAGTTTCTTCGCTATATTCTTCCTCCTCCAAATGGTACCCCTACCCCTTATTTTATAGGCTAGAAGGAGCTAGGGTTTTGGATGAACTCTCGTCCATGCATGGCCGGGAGTTTCAGTTAACTGACCCATATATTTTTGTCCCGTCGACAAATTTCCTTTTTTTCATGATTTTGAAGGTACACGCAGGCTGTAGTGGGCCTGCTAGCGTGTACTTTTAGATACACGCGGGCTGTAGTGGGCCATCTAGCGTGTACTTTTAAAAATGGAGGTTTTAGAAGAGTTGTTCAGTAGTTTTTGGCAAAGAAGGGATATGAGTTAGCCTGATGCCAGGTAAGCATGTGTGGTGCAATTTAGGGTTATAACAGATGCCCCCTAATGTGTGAGGTTAGAAGAGCATCTAATGGCTGAAATACATTACCAATCTTTTACCAATCTTTACTGATGTGCTGAATGAGTGAGCCCAAGGATCAGGAACCAGGAGGTTTCATCTGCAAAATAACAAATGTCTCACCGAGGAGGGCATACCCATGCTCGGGATAAAATAGAACCATGGCTACCAATCAAATACACTGTAGATCCATGTCAAATAACTATAAAGAGTAGCCGCGAATAATACATAGCGGAGCTACATCTCGAAATCAGAAAGATATACATATAGAGTATCCATCTTCCAGAAGTTGATTCGGCCTGATGGGTATATTTCAGAGCTCGAGCAACAACTTCAAAATCTTCTAAAACTCAGGTAGGAGTGTAATATGAGTGTACGACTGCACTACCTAGAGGTCTTCGACAGCTCGTTGGTTATGGACTTGATAATCTTGATGATCGGACTGAAGGCTTCAGTGATTTCGAACAAGGACTTGATTGGGCGTTCAGGATGGCCGGGTATGCGGACAAGAGACATATTGCAGAGGGGTCGACTCAGGATTAGTGACAAACTTCCCTTGGATAATAGCACGACAAGTGATAAGACTTATGCAGCATATATGTTAATCATAAGACTACGAAGCAGGAGGCAACGCAAACTCTCCATATGTTTGGAAGAGTAACCAAACGGTGGAGGACACAAATCTATATAGAGAGAAAAGCTTCCTAAGGTCGTACTACATCCCATAGTCTGGTGATCAAACAGACAAATGTGCTTTATCCAAGGGCGACTCATTATGTTGTCAATAAAGAAAATACTTTTCCCATCCTCTTTTTGGGGTATATTTGATTTTTTTTGTTCTTTTTGATAATTTTTGAAAAATAATAAAGGAATATTACGTTACAATGGAGGAACGAG
>JZKD02S1818146.1:76933-93962 GCA_000966675.3 Picea glauca | reverse complement strand
GTAGTTATTCCTCTATGTTTATTACCTACTCCAGCATGCCTGCAAGGTGTATGACACAGATGTTGTTCTAGCACACCTACTAGTAACTGGACAATTTAAACTCTGATTCTCACTAAACTAAAATAGATGCAGCATGCTAAGAATGTTAATGCATATAACAAATTTTTAAAAACATGAATTTTGTCTATTAAAAAGGAAAAAAAAAGATTAATTCAAAAACATGGAGTAGAATGCACAACAATTAAATCCCATAAACAAAAATAGTTAACATAGATAAAAACATGTATCTTTGTAAGCAAATGTGCAACCAACTGTAGAGGAAAAACATTCCACACAACTGTAGACTTCTTGATTTATCTCTCAACAACAAGTCACCCCTTAGCTAGGGTCATCAATCCACAAGAAATGATGTCTCCTAATGATGTATCTTGTCCATTCATAGCTCAATATAACCCACAACAATATAATTTTCTACAGTCATCCCAATGCATCATCTCTCTTTCCCCTCAACCTATATAAACCAAATAATGGGATCCCCTTCTCTGTCACACAATCCCTTAGGCTATCCCACTTCCCTCAAGGGATCTAACATAATTTGGATAAGAAAATATCTCTATTGGGGAATTCATGAATGCCAACTGCAACACAAATAACTCGCCAACTGCAACACAAATAACTCACAACATGAGGGTCACTTTCTCTAGGGTAATTTCTTACAGATAAATCTCACTCTATATGCCTAATATATTACTTCTTCATGCATTTACAACTCCAAGAAGATTCCCACAAAACCCACTATGGTTGTCATTTCCCTCCAAGCACTCCCTGCTCATTTCTCTCCCTTTACCCAACTAGAAAAATTGCCTATAATGCCCATTCAAATTTCCTTTTACACGTGCATGTTGAATTTCACATTCCCCAATATTGATTTTACTTAGTGGTCCAGGTGGATATCGGTGGCCACCCACCTTTTCCAATTGGCTCAAAACGGTTTTCTGGCAATTTTGGTAATTTACTATTTTTAGCAATTTTTAACTTCTAGGGCCATTTTGAGGGCCTAAATGAAGGTTTTTCAGGATTGATATTCTCATTGATATCCAAAGGCTCTGATTGATCCCCCAAAATGAATCTCCTCGACGATACCTTTCTAGCTAGCTATCATGTGCCCCAAATGGAGATCATATGCAAAAGTTACGACCCCGAGAAGTTGATCTACTAACTTACGCAAACAGGGCCCACATAACTTTTGGCGCTTCATCTCCTAGGGTTAGGTTCTTTGGATGTCTAGGGTTTGTGAAATTCCAGTTTATTGTAAAAAAGGCCTTCAAAACCTCCTTATAATCATCTTCTTGCGAATGAGCGCAACTGTCACATCTCTTCTCAAAGATAAGCCGCCACCATTCCAACAAGCTTATTTTTCCGCTGCAATTTACAGTTTCAGCATATTTCCTTGTTGAATAGAAAACAAGTTTTACTGTATGTATGTTATTCTATGTTAAGAATCTTTTAATAATATATATTCATTTTGTTTTTCTCATAAAATCTATATCAGTGGTATCAGAGCGGTCTACTCCTTGTCATCTTAATGCATGTCCCCAATGAGGTCAAGGTACAAAGAATTGGGTATTGAGCTTGTTTCTCTTGAGGACAAAAGCTCTCGCATTCCCAAGTGACCTCTCATGGTAGGAGAAAATAAATATGACAGGATCGGAGATCCTTTCAAAATGTTTCTTGAGGAATCCCTCATGCAACAGAGGAATGAGATGATGGATAGTTTCGCACAAATCCTTTGGCGGCTAGCAACAAGCGACACATATTACTTGAGTAGAGGCGTGACCCCCTTAAAGGTACAAATAACTTCGATATTCCTATGTTTGAAGGTTAGATAGATGCAAACATTGTAGACAAGTGGTCAAATATACTAGAAGGGTATTTTTTTGTCCATAACTTTTCGAATAGAGAAAAGATTACTTTTGCACTCCTCAAAGTCATTCCCCATGTCAAAGATTGGTGGGAAAGTTTTTGTGATAAAAAAGAAATAGAGGAACCTTTATTATTTGCAGTCATGACCACTTCAGGGATGATATTAAGGAAAAATACTACCATGTCGGAATTTATGATGACTTGTATACCAAATGGACCACATTGCAGGAAGAAAGAGACCAAGTAGTGCCAGAGTTCACAAATATCCTCCATACCTTGCACACCAAGTTGGGTATCAAATATTCAGAGTGACATATGGTGTTCAAGTATCGCGGTGCTCTACATAGATACATACAGACCAAAATGGAATTTTTGGATATCTCGTCCTTGGGCACAACCTATCGATATGCCATCAAAATCGAGCAGAAGCTCAAACAAAAGATGCGGAAATTTTGGCTTGGGAACCCCTCATAGAAAAATCCAGGAAAGGACAGCCCCAACCCACTTGAAAGAGGAAAAAGAAAAGATGTACAGTATCAAGACAATGATTCCAAGCTGCAAGGAAAGAAGGACACCAGAAAGACAAAGAAAGATACCGGAAAGTGATGCGACTTCCATAAGAACCCTTGGCATAACACTGTTGATTATCACTCAAAGCAGTCATTGGTGGCCGAAGTAAAAGCCTCTGATTCAAATGCGGGTTTTGACTCTGAGTTAGAACCAGAAAGGGGAATATAGATCATTGACGTGGAACCCAGTGCCACCGTTTCTACCACCAAGCTACAACCTGGTGAACAAGACGAGCCCAAAGAAGGCGAGCGCCTCTTTAATTCATACATGTGGGTGAAAGGCACCCCACTGAACTTCATCATTTATAGAGGTATCCAAAAGAACCTCATCTCAGTAGAGTTCATCAAGTGGTTGGCCCTGCCAACAATGCTTTAGCTACAAACCTACACCATTGGATGGCTCCTCCAAGGAAGTGATCTCCGCGTCAGCCAACAGTGTCGACTGTCATACGACATCAAGTCCTTCAAAGATGAGGTATTGTGTGATGTTGCTCCTCTCGAAGTTTTTAATGCTCTTTTGGGCCAACCTTATTTATGGAAACCTCATGTTGTATATGAGTCTAGGCCTCGTAGTGTTATTATTACTTTGAACAAGAAATTGTACAGGATACTCGAGGCAGTCCCTCCTAGTGCTATTTCCTTGATCTCTACCAAGCAATGCAGGAAGGTCATCTCTCAGATCGGAAAATTTGTCTTCTTCATGATTCACTCTTAGAGTGAGTGAAATATCATAGCCACATCCAAGGCATCCATGGTTGATATCTCCACACAATAGAAGCAAGTGGATAAGTACATGGAAGAATACTCTGATATCTTATCTTCTCCTATCAGGGTACCTCTTCACTACCAGGTCAAGCATCCCATCGATCTGACCCCAGGTGCACCGCTACCTAATGGGACAGTCTACTGTCACTCTCCATTAGAAAACGAGGAGATCAAGAGGAAGATCCAAGAACTTCTTCCCAAGGGGCACATCCATCCCAACTCATCGCCTTGTGGGAGCCCAATCATGTTGGTGCAAAAGAAAGACTAGACTTGGTGACTCTGCATTGATTACAAGGCCCTGAATAAAATCCCAGTCTCAAAACCGATACCTGATTCCCCGAATCGATGACCTCCTTAATCAACTCACGGGGGGAAAATACTTCAGTAAGATTGACTTGAAGTCTGGCTACAACCAAGTCCCAATAGAATAGATAGATGTATGGAAGACCGCCTTCAAGTCAAAATAAGGTCTTTTTGAATGTCTAGTCATGCCCTTTGGTTTGACAAATGCTCCAACAAATTTTATGAAGATGATGGATGATATCCTATGACCTTTCACCAATAATTTTGTAGTGGTGTATTTGGATGACATCCTCATCTACAACAAGACTTGGGTGGAACACTTGCAACATATTCAATAGGTTATGCACACCCTGTGGCAACACAAACTATATGCAAACTTGAAAAATGCTCCTTAGACATGAACAAGGTCCATTAGTTAGGCTACATCATTGATAAGAATGGTGTGCATGTGGATCCATCCAAGATCCAGGTCATATGTGATTGGCCAGCCCCAACCACATTCACTGAACTTCGGAGCTTCTCGCGCCTCACCAATTTCTATCGCAGGTTCGTGTTGGGATTCTCTCATATCGCATTGGCCCTCAGCCAAGTAACCAGGGGCGGCGGTAAGGAAAAATTTGTGTGGGGCATGTCCCAACAACAAGCCTTCAGGGACTTGAAGAATCATTTGTTTTCATCCCCAATACTTTCATTACTGGACCAACAACATACCTTTGAGATCGAGATAGATGCTTCAAACTATTTTGTGGGCATCGTTTTCACTCAACACAGCCACCCTATGGCATATCATAGTGATATAGTATCAGATGTTTTCTGTAACTACCCTACTTACGATAAAGAAATGTAATCCATTGTGAAAGCCTATCGCCAGTGGAGACATTAAATTCTTGGGAAGGAGACAATCATCCACATTGATAACAAGCCACTATAGTTCATGAAGGCCCAAGGATTATTGCATAATGACCACCATCAGATGTGGTCCACATACTTACAACAATTCCACCTCAACATCAAGTATAAAACAATAAGTACCAATCGATTTGTTGATTTCCTCAACCGAACTCCAGTCGCAGCACTTGCCATGGTGCTAGACTCTTGCGGCCACGAGACCTCCAAATGGCCCCACCTTTATGAGACATAACTTGACTTCTCCACCACCTACCAAATGTTGGGCGCCAACTCAGTGGTTGCTAATTTCAACATTCAGGATAGTTTATTGTGTCGTCTAGGCCATCTATGCAGTCCATCAAGCAAGAATGCAAAGATGATTTGGGAATCTCACTACAGTTAGGTGGCAGGACACTTTGGCATCAAAAAGATAATGACATTGCCGCAAAAACATTTCTACTGACCGAAACTTTGACAGGATGTTGGTAAGTATATCAGGTCATGCACTGCCTACGCTATTGCCAAACCAACCACAAAGAAACATGGCTTGTACACTCCTCTTCTTACTCTTGACAGGCCGTGGGAATCTATCTCAATGGACTACATGTCGGGCCTCCCATCCAACAAGAGAGGAAATGATTGTGTTTTTGTGGTTGTTGATCGCTTTTCCAAGATGTTGATTCTAGCTTCCTAGAAGAAAAACATCACAGTAGAATCCACTACCAAGCTCTTCTTTGAATGAGTATGGGTACATTTTTGGATTCCACAAGCCATTATCTTAGACCGTGACAGTCGGTTCCTAAGCACATTTTGGTCGAGTGTCTGGTCACTGTTGGATACCAAGCTCACCAAATCCACTTCCTTCCACCCCTAGGCAAATGGACAAACTGAGGTTGTTAATCAAATGATCATACATAACCTATGCATGTACAATTAAAAACATTGTCACACATGCAATGAGAGTCTTCCCTATGTCTAGCATAGCTACAACCGAGCCCTACATAGCTGAAATTGCCATAGCCCCTTTCAGGTGGGGTTGGGATTCCAACCATTGGGCCCCATGGATGTTGCACTACCCTTGGCGACCACCTCGTCCAAATCGTCCCCTGCTCCACCAAAATATGAAAAATCCACAAGGTTCATTGAGTAGATACAACACATCCAAAAACATGTTTGGGATATTCTACAAAAGTCTAATGCTAAGTACAAGCAACGCCATGATCAACATCGGATGGCACATAAGTTTCAGGTGGGTGACAAAGTTTGGTTGCACTTGCAGAAAAAAAGCCTTACAGGGCCCCATCAGAAGGTTCACCCAATTTGTTATGGGTTGCACACCATCAACAAGGTTGTGGGTGACAATTATTTTGGGCTCAACATTCCCCCTTTCCTTGGCTTACACCCAATCTTCAGCGTGGCTCTCCTTCGACCATATTTCCCACCATTATTGTACACCTCAGAGATAACATAGCATTTCACATCAACATAGCTTAAACCTGAATGAATGAAATAGGCATCCAGTGATCATATTGTGGACACAAATATCAAGGGAACTAGACAACAAAGGATCCAACTTTATCGAGTTGTCAAAGCAGGACAACTCCTACACCAAGGCAAGTGGCTCACCTGGGACCAAATTCAACAAAAAATTCCTCATTTGATGGGGGAACTCAATGCAATGGAGACCATTTCTTCCTAAGGATGGAGGATTGATCCAGGTGGATATTGTGGCCACCCACCTTTTCCAACTGGCTCAAAACAAGTTTTTGGTAATTTTGGTAATTTACAATTTTTAGCAGTTTTTAACTTTCGGGGCCATTTTGAGGAACTAAATGAAGGTTTTTTGGGATCAATATTCTCAATAATAGTCAAAGGTTCTGGTTGGGCACCCAAAATAAATCTCCTCGACCATACCTTTCCAACGAGCTATCGTGCACCCCAAACATAGATCTTATTTAAAAGTTATGACCCCAGGAAGTTGATGTACTAACTTACCCAAATGGGGCCCACATGATTTTTAGCGCTTCATATCCTAGGGTTAGGTTCTTTGGATGTCTAGGGTTTGTGGAATTCCAGTTTATTATAAAAAAGGCCTTCAAAGCCTCATTGTAATTATATTCTTGTGAATGAGTGCAGTCGTCACATCTCTTCTTAGAGATAAGCCGCCACCATTCTAGCAAGCTTGTTTTTCCACTGCATTTTACAGTTTCAACTTATTTCCTTATTGAATAAAAAAACATTTTTACTATATCTCTGTTATTTTGTGTTGAGCATCTTTTAATAATCTGTATTCATTTTTTTCTTCTCATAAAATCCGGATCACTCAGCCCCATGCTCTCAATAACTATGTGAGATGACTTCTCCCACTAGACCTCTTATATGTTTTCAATTATTGGGGCTTTGATACACTCAAAAAGAAAATAAAAGTTTCATAAAAAATAAATTTTAGAAAGATGGCTTGGATTAATAGACATGGGTAAATCTCCGTTCGACCCCTTCTATTATGGAATCTTATCCCCCATGAATCTATCCATGTCTATCTGCAATGGGTGATACACTTTATTATTTTATTTTATATATATAATGTCTACATATTACATCGTTGGACACACTACCATACATTGTATTTACATTATAAATCACTAAGCCGAGGATTAAAAATGGGGATGTTAGAGTCCTAAAATTCTCCCAGTTGTCATATACCTTGTAAGGGTATAAGGGAGAATGCATAAAACTATGAACTAAATAATATGACCCATAAGACCCATAAACTCACAATGCTAGTTGAATTTACATGTTCTTATCGATTTTGTCAATGCCTTTGCAACATTTTGTAAAGTATAACTTTCTCTAGTATCACATCCCCATCATCTACCATGTCCCTAATGAAATGGTATTGGATATCTATATTCTTTGTCTTTGCATGAAAGGTTGGGTTCTTAACCAAACTAATGACACTATTACTATAACATTGAACTATAATAGCTACTTGAATTATCCTTACTTCTAAACATATATTGATAATCCAAATGGAATCCTTATATTCATGAGTAGCTACCATATGTTTTTCCTCTACAATGAACAAAGTGACTAGAACTTGTCCCTTTCTCATCCAACTTATGCTCACCAAACAATCAAAGCATGTATCTTCTGATAGATCTCCTTCTACCTACATCCTTTTCCTGATCATAGTCAACATAGCCCTATATATCCATTGAGTGTGGGTTCGCTGAAACATTACTATACAAAAAATATTCAAAAGTATCTCACAAATACTTAAATATCCTCTTCAATGCAACCTAATATTCACATCCAATATTATCCATGAATCAACTCAATATTCCCACTGATTGGGTAATTTCTAGTCTAGTACAAACCATAGCATACATCAAAAATCCAAATACACTAGTATAAGGAATGGAGTTTTATTCATGTGTTGTATTCTTTTCACAATTATTTCCATGCGCTTTGAGGGTTCGGGGGTAGAACCCTATTTTTCTTTTACTATTTTTGTTCCATTTTTGGGTGGTTTTTTAGCCGACAGTTTTTTGACCCATTGTAATATAGTTCTAGTTTAAAGGAATATAACCCGGGTTGATGAATTAGGGATTTGGATGCTACAAAATCATATATATTGTATTATAAATGCTGAAATTAATACAATGAGAGTTAGAGGTGCAACTCTAAATGTTTGTTGGTTTTCCCAATTAAAGATTTCTATGTTAATTTTTTCAATACTATGTGTGAATGCTATTGTTTTCTTTCGATTTTATAAAGAATATTCTTGTGAATTGTTATACTATAAAGGTTTAAAACTTACATGGAATCCACATCCTCCATATCTATAGGTGTTTTAGAATATTTCTCCACTAAAATATTACACAAAAATATGAACACTTAATGGTCTACAATATTCCATGTGAAAACATTGTAGCATAGAGTTTACATACATACTCTAGGTCAACAAAAGATTTATATTTACTCTATATTTTATAATCTCCATTCCTAAGATATATTTTGCATCCCCCAAGTCCTTGATATAGAATTATGTTGACAACTAAGACTTCAAATCATGAATCACATCCCTATTATTACCAATGAATACCATATAATCTACATATAGAGTGATTACAAGGAAATTACCAACATCATGCTTGTAATGCACATAATGATCTAATTTGGATCTCAGAAATCCCAATCCCAAAACAAGAGATTAAAACTTTTGGTACCATACTTTGGGATATTGTTTGATACCATATAAATATTTTTTTAATTTGCAAACCAATGACTCTACCTTACTCAATGTAGAGTCATATAGAGTCGTAAATATATTTGAAAGTATGATAATATGTTGGAACTATGAAACGGTCACACATTTTAGAATAGACTATAAGGAAGAGAAAGAAGAATAGGAAGGAAAAACATGATTTTGTTGATAAGTGTAACATCCCCTTTCAAACCCCAAACTAGCAATGTATATTGTAAATGTAATGTATGGTTGAGGGCCAAGCAATGTAATATGTAAATGTTGAAAATTTAAATATATAAATAAAATTGTATAACTAGTTGCAGAGGGATACAGACAGAGATTTGAGGGCTTATTTTCCACAAGAAAGGGAAGGGGTTCAAGGGGGAGAGTTTACCCATGTCTATTATACCCAATCCATTTCTTTCCAAATTATCTTTACTATGAACTTTCTATTATCTATTGAGTTTTCTAGAGCCCAATCATTGNTCATGTTGTATATGAGTCTAGGCCTCGTAGTGTTATTATTACTTTGAACAAGAAATTGTACAGGATACTCGAGGCAGTCCCTCCTAGTGCTATTTCCTTGATCTCTACCAAGCAATGCAGGAAGGTCATCTCTCAGATCGGAAAATTTGTCTTCTTCATGATTCACTCTTAGAGTGAGTGAAATATCATAGCCACATCCAAGGCATCCATGGTTGATATCTCCACACAATAGAAGCAAGTGGATAAGTACATGGAAGAATACTCTGATATCTTATCTTCTCCTATCAGGGTACCTCTTCACTACCAGGTCAAGCATCCCATCGATCTGACCCCAGGTGCACCGCTACCTAATGGGACAGTCTACTGTCACTCTCCATTAGAAAACGAGGAGATCAAGAGGAAGATCCAAGAACTTCTTCCCAAGGGGCACATCCATCCCAACTCATCGCCTTGTGGGAGCCCAATCATGTTGGTGCAAAAGAAAGACTAGACTTGGTGACTCTGCATTGATTACAAGGCCCTGAATAAAATCCCAGTCTCAAAACCGATACCTGATTCCCCGAATCGATGACCTCCTTAATCAACTCACGGGGGGAAAATACTTCAGTAAGATTGACTTGAAGTCTGGCTACAACCAAGTCCCAATAGAATAGATAGATGTATGGAAGACCGCCTTCAAGTCAAAATAAGGTCTTTTTGAATGTCTAGTCATGCCCTTTGGTTTGACAAATGCTCCAACAAATTTTATGAAGATGATGGATGATATCCTATGACCTTTCACCAATAATTTTGTAGTGGTGTATTTGGATGACATCCTCATCTACAACAAGACTTGGGTGGAACACTTGCAACATATTCAATAGGTTATGCACACCCTGTGGCAACACAAACTATATGCAAACTTGAAAAATGCTCCTTAGACATGAACAAGGTCCATTAGTTAGGCTACATCATTGATAAGAATGGTGTGCATGTGGATCCATCCAAGATCCAGGTCATATGTGATTGGCCAGCCCCAACCACATTCACTGAACTTCGGAGCTTCTCGCGCCTCACCAATTTCTATCGCAGGTTCGTGTTGGGATTCTCTCATATCGCATTGGCCCTCAGCCAAGTAACCAGGGGCGGCGGTAAGGAAAAATTTGTGTGGGGCATGTCCCAACAACAAGCCTTCAGGGACTTGAAGAATCATTTGTTTTCATCCCCAATACTTTCATTACTGGACCAACAACATACCTTTGAGATCGAGATAGATGCTTCAAACTATTTTGTGGGCATCGTTTTCACTCAACACAGCCACCCTATGGCATATCATAGTGATATAGTATCAGATGTTTTCTGTAACTACCCTACTTACGATAAAGAAATGTAATCCATTGTGAAAGCCTATCGCCAGTGGAGACATTAAATTCTTGGGAAGGAGACAATCATCCACATTGATAACAAGCCACTATAGTTCATGAAGGCCCAAGGATTATTGCATAATGACCACCATCAGATGTGGTCCACATACTTACAACAATTCCACCTCAACATCAAGTATAAAACAATAAGTACCAATCGATTTGTTGATTTCCTCAACCGAACTCCAGTCGCAGCACTTGCCATGGTGCTAGACTCTTGCGGCCACGAGACCTCCAAATGGCCCCACCTTTATGAGACATAACTTGACTTCTCCACCACCTACCAAATGTTGGGCGCCAACTCAGTGGTTGCTAATTTCAACATTCAGGATAGTTTATTGTGTCGTCTAGGCCATCTATGCAGTCCATCAAGCAAGAATGCAAAGATGATTTGGGAATCTCACTACAGTTAGGTGGCAGGACACTTTGGCATCAAAAAGATAATGACATTGCCGCAAAAACATTTCTACTGACCGAAACTTTGACAGGATGTTGGTAAGTATATCAGGTCATGCACTGCCTACGCTATTGCCAAACCAACCACAAAGAAACATGGCTTGTACACTCCTCTTCTTACTCTTGACAGGCCGTGGGAATCTATCTCAATGGACTACATGTCGGGCCTCCCATCCAACAAGAGAGGAAATGATTGTGTTTTTGTGGTTGTTGATCGCTTTTCCAAGATGTTGATTCTAGCTTCCTAGAAGAAAAACATCACAGTAGAATCCACTACCAAGCTCTTCTTTGAATGAGTATGGGTACATTTTTGGATTCCACAAGCCATTATCTTAGACCGTGACAGTCGGTTCCTAAGCACATTTTGGTCGAGTGTCTGGTCACTGTTGGATACCAAGCTCACCAAATCCACTTCCTTCCACCCCTAGGCAAATGGACAAACTGAGGTTGTTAATCAAATGATCATACATAACCTATGCATGTACAATTAAAAACATTGTCACACATGCAATGAGAGTCTTCCCTATGTCTAGCATAGCTACAACCGAGCCCTACATAGCTGAAATTGCCATAGCCCCTTTCAGGTGGGGTTGGGATTCCAACCATTGGGCCCCATGGATGTTGCACTACCCTTGGCGACCACCTCGTCCAAATCGTCCCCTGCTCCACCAAAATATGAAAAATCCACAAGGTTCATTGAGTAGATACAACACATCCAAAAACATGTTTGGGATATTCTACAAAAGTCTAATGCTAAGTACAAGCAACGCCATGATCAACATCGGATGGCACATAAGTTTCAGGTGGGTGACAAAGTTTGGTTGCACTTGCAGAAAAAAAGCCTTACAGGGCCCCATCAGAAGGTTCACCCAATTTGTTATGGGTTGCACACCATCAACAAGGTTGTGGGTGACAATTATTTTGGGCTCAACATTCCCCCTTTCCTTGGCTTACACCCAATCTTCAGCGTGGCTCTCCTTCGACCATATTTCCCACCATTATTGTACACCTCAGAGATAACATAGCATTTCACATCAACATAGCTTAAACCTGAATGAATGAAATAGGCATCCAGTGATCATATTGTGGACACAAATATCAAGGGAACTAGACAACAAAGGATCCAACTTTATCGAGTTGTCAAAGCAGGACAACTCCTACACCAAGGCAAGTGGCTCACCTGGGACCAAATTCAACAAAAAATTCCTCATTTGATGGGGGAACTCAATGCAATGGAGACCATTTCTTCCTAAGGATGGAGGATTGATCCAGGTGGATATTGTGGCCACCCACCTTTTCCAACTGGCTCAAAACAAGTTTTTGGTAATTTTGGTAATTTACAATTTTTAGCAGTTTTTAACTTTCGGGGCCATTTTGAGGAACTAAATGAAGGTTTTTTGGGATCAATATTCTCAATAATAGTCAAAGGTTCTGGTTGGGCACCCAAAATAAATCTCCTCGACCATACCTTTCCAACGAGCTATCGTGCACCCCAAACATAGATCTTATTTAAAAGTTATGACCCCAGGAAGTTGATGTACTAACTTACCCAAATGGGGCCCACATGATTTTTAGCGCTTCATATCCTAGGGTTAGGTTCTTTGGATGTCTAGGGTTTGTGGAATTCCAGTTTATTATAAAAAAGGCCTTCAAAGCCTCATTGTAATTATATTCTTGTGAATGAGTGCAGTCGTCACATCTCTTCTTAGAGATAAGCCGCCACCATTCTAGCAAGCTTGTTTTTCCACTGCATTTTACAGTTTCAACTTATTTCCTTATTGAATAAAAAAACATTTTTACTATATCTCTGTTATTTTGTGTTGAGCATCTTTTAATAATCTGTATTCATTTTTTTCTTCTCATAAAATCCGGATCACTCAGCCCCATGCTCTCAATAACTATGTGAGATGACTTCTCCCACTAGACCTCTTATATGTTTTCAATTATTGGGGCTTTGATACACTCAAAAAGAAAATAAAAGTTTCATAAAAAATAAATTTTAGAAAGATGGCTTGGATTAATAGACATGGGTAAATCTCCGTTCGACCCCTTCTATTATGGAATCTTATCCCCCATGAATCTATCCATGTCTATCTGCAATGGGTGATACACTTTATTATTTTATTTTATATATATAATGTCTACATATTACATCGTTGGACACACTACCATACATTGTATTTACATTATAAATCACTAAGCCGAGGATTAAAAATGGGGATGTTAGAGTCCTAAAATTCTCCCAGTTGTCATATACCTTGTAAGGGTATAAGGGAGAATGCATAAAACTATGAACTAAATAATATGACCCATAAGACCCATAAACTCACAATGCTAGTTGAATTTACATGTTCTTATCGATTTTGTCAATGCCTTTGCAACATTTTGTAAAGTATAACTTTCTCTAGTATCACATCCCCATCATCTACCATGTCCCTAATGAAATGGTATTGGATATCTATATTCTTTGTCTTTGCATGAAAGGTTGGGTTCTTAACCAAACTAATGACACTATTACTATAACATTGAACTATAATAGCTACTTGAATTATCCTTACTTCTAAACATATATTGATAATCCAAATGGAATCCTTATATTCATGAGTAGCTACCATATGTTTTTCCTCTACAATGAACAAAGTGACTAGAACTTGTCCCTTTCTCATCCAACTTATGCTCACCAAACAATCAAAGCATGTATCTTCTGATAGATCTCCTTCTACCTACATCCTTTGCCTGATCATAGTCATCATAGCCCTATATATCCATTGAGTGTGGGTTCGCTGAAACATTACTATACAAAAAATATTCAAAAGTATCTCACAAATACTTAAATATCCTCTTCAATGAAACCTAATATTCACATACAATATTATCCATGAATCAACTCAATATTCCCACTGATTGGGTAATTTCTAGTCTAGTAGAAACCATAGCATACATCAAAAATCCAAATACACTAGTATAAGGAATGGAGTGTTATTCATGTGTTGTATTCTTTTCACAATTATCTCCATGCGCTTCGAGGGTTCGGGGGTAGAACCCTATTTTTCTTTTACTATTTTTGTTCCATTTTTGGGTGGTTTTTTAGCCGACAGTTTTTTGACCCATTGTAATATAGTTCTAGTTTAAAGGAATATAACCCGGGTTGATGAATTAGGGATTTGGATGCTACAAAATCATATATATTGTATTATAAATGCTGAAATTAATACAATGAGAGTTAGAGGTGCAACTCTAAATGTTTGTTGGTTTTCCCAATTAAAGATTTCTATGTTAATTTTTTCAATACTATGTGTGAATGCTATTGTTTTCTTTCGATTTTATAAAGAATATTCTTGTGAATTGTTATACTATAAAGGTTTAAAACTTACATGGAATCCACATCCTCCATATCTATAGGTGTTTTAGAATATTTCTCCACTAAAATATTACACAAAAATATGAACACTTAATGGTCTACAATATTCCATGTGAAAACATTGTAGCATAGAGTTTACATACATACTCTAGGTCAACAAAAGATTTATATTTACTCTATATTTTATAATCTCCATTCCTAAGATATATTTTGCATCCCCCAAGTCCTTGATATAGAATTATGTTGACAACTAAGACTTCAAATCATGAATCACATCCCTATTATTACCAATGAATACCATATAATCTACATATAGAGTGATTACAAGGAAATTACCAACATCATGCTTGTAATGCACATAATGATCTAATTTGGATCTCAGAAATCCCAATCCCAAAACAAGAGATTAAAACTTTTGGTACCATACTTTGGGATATTGTTTGATACCATATAAATATTTTTTTAATTTGCAAACCAATGACTCTACCTTACTCAATGTAGAGTCATATAGAGTCGTAAATATATTTGAAAGTATGATAATATGTTGGAACTATGAAACGGTCACACATTTTAGAATAGACTATAAGGAAGAGAAAGAAGAATAGGAAGGAAAAACATGATTTTGTTGATAAGTGTAACATCCCCTTTCAAACCCCAAACTAGCAATGTATATTGTAAATGTAATGTATGGTTGAGGGCCAAGCAATGTAATATGTAAATGTTGAAAATTTAAATATATAAATAAAATTGTATAACTAGTTGCAGAGGGATACAGACAGAGATTTGAGGGCTTATTTTCCACAAGAAAGGGAAGGGGTTCAAGGGGGAGAGTTTACCCATGTCTATTATACCCAATCCATTTCTTTCCAAATTATCTTTACTATGAACTTTCTATTATCTATTGAGTTTTCTAGAGCCCAATCATTGAATTCATGTAAAAGAGTGGGTGTGAAAAGTCAGATCCCATATTCACTGAGAGAATTACGGTTGAGTACAATTATCTTTGGGGAAGAGTGTAATTCAATAAAGCAAGAGAAAGAGAAGAAAATTGAATGGGTAAGGGACCATAAGTGCACATTCATGTTTTTGCATGGAGAGTTTTTTTTATATGGATTTGTTTTTCCGCCAAAGGAGTTTTGAGAGATGAAAATTGAAGGAAACTATTGTGGACACATTTGGTAGTTGTTTGAAGCTCTAATCTCATGTGAAGAGAGGTTGCAGAACTGTGAGCAATATTCTATTTGAAATTCATCAAGAAAAACAATTGTTTTGCTACTTGGCGAATTCCTTTTGCACCTGTAGAATTTATGAGGTCCTAGTGGAGAGATTTCCTATCCAACCTGTGTTGGAAGCCTTCAAGGGGAGTGTAAATGCCCGAGGGACTGTGAGCAGTGAAGTGGGGTTCCATTCCTTGGGTTGTGTAGGTTCTAGGGAAGATATATGATGGAATGTAATTAGTTGTGGGAATTATCTGTTGATAGGGGCACATTAGCCATCCTTAGGGACCAACGTCACTTGGGGATTCATAGCCCTAGCTCGAGGGTGAATTGTTTTTGAGAACTAGAACAACAAGTATATGGTTGGGAAGAGTGTCTTTCCTCTACAACGATGATCCAGATGGATTTCGGTGGCCTGCCACCTGTTCAAACTGCCTCATTTTGGTAGGTTTTTCCTAGTTTTAAGGTCCCTGACTTCTGGGGTCGTTTTGAGGCCCTAAAAAACATTTTTAGGGCTCGCCATAGTTACACTATAGTTGAAGTCAAAGTCTGATGGAAAATGTGTAGTTCTCGGATAAACCTTTCCAATGGGATATCATGTGCCTAAACGAAGATCGTATGCAAAAGTTACAACCCTAAGAAGTTCATGTACTAGCTTAACCCAACAGGGCCCACATTAATTTTGGGGCTTCATCTCCTAGGGTTAGGTTTTGGATGTCTAGTGTTTAGGGATTTATATTTATTGTGAAAAGGCTTGGAGAGCCTCATTGTAACCATCTTCTTTCAAATGAGTGTAGCCATCACATCTCTTCTTAGAGATAAGCCACCACCATTCTAGCAAGCTTGTTTTCCATTGCATTTTACAGATTTAGGACATATTCTTATTG
This sequence comes from Picea glauca, assembly GCA_000966675.3. NCBI lineage: Eukaryota > Viridiplantae > Streptophyta > Pinopsida > Pinales > Pinaceae > Picea > Picea glauca. The sequence goes on along the minus strand of JZKD02S1818146.1, from coordinate 77,455 downwards.
AATAGAAACTGGTTTTTTTGTATCTATGTTATTGTATATTTTCTATTCGTGTGTCTCCATGTTAAGAATAATAATAATCTGTATTCATTTTCGTTCTTCCCATAAAATATGGATTAATGGTATCAAAATGATCTTCTCCTTGTTGTTCTTAATGCATGTCCTTGACGAGGTCAGGGTACAATGATCTAGGTGGATATCGATGGCCACCCACCTTCTCTAACTGGACCAAAACATGATTCTGGCAATTTTGGTAATTTACTATTTTTAGCAGTTTTTAACTTCCGGGGCCATTTTGAGGCCCTAAACGATGTTTTTTGAGACAACGGGGAGCAACATGGATTGTAGATCATGTTTCTCACCCAAAATTTGTATTTCTCAGATAGATCTTTCCAACGAGCTATCAAGTTCCCCAAACAGAGATCGTATGCAAAAGTTACGCCCCTGGGAAGTTGACGTATCAACTACCCCCATCGGGGCCCACAAACCTTTTGGATTTTCATCTTTCGGGGTTAGGGTTTTGGA
>JZKD02S1818146.1:37312-53988 GCA_000966675.3 Picea glauca | reverse complement strand
CCGGCCAAAGTGAAGATAGTAAAGTATATTCAATGACGACCTATGCATATGATCAAGGAATTATGCAATAAAATAATAATGATTTAATGGGAAAGGGACATGCTACAGTATTATATTAATATGAAAGTAGAAGATACAACTAGATTTCCTTGATGTCACAAGCTTCCTTTTGGTGGTCCTTTGTTCCAACATGCACACTTGCTCCAAACTTGCATGAAGAATATCCACTAGGGCTTGATGGACAAATGGAGACCTTAAGCATCAATTCAAGCAGGGTTCCTCACACAATTCTGAATCTATTCTTTCATCAATTCTTGATTCAATCTTGCTTAACCTCTTCCTTGAAAAAACTTTCATTATATAGGAGAAAGAGAGATGGTTAAAGGGATGAGTATGATCCCACTAAATCTAAGAAGTCAGTAGGATGGAAACCATGCAAATGCCAACTCATTTTCTAGAAGATTCTCTTCTAGAATCTTTGTAACTTCCTCTTCCTGTTAAGCTTTGAAACAGGTTCACACCCTACCTATAGAGTAGACTGTGAACACCTTGCAAGCTAAGTATATGGTTTCCTACAAGAATCAAGATTCTCTCACCCTACCAAATAGTCATCCTATGAACGCATCTTAAAAATATGTTTTATGGAAGAAGACAACAATCACTTTTCTCAGGAAAAGGTCCTTATGAGAGCCTGAACACAAAACTGTAGAGACACCACTAGAGTGACCAAAATAATGTGTAACAAAAATCCCCCTAAAGTATGAGGCTGTAACTCGTGACAGTTGAAATACTTTGTAGAATGCGTCTGTGTGTCAAAAACAAGGATCACACCTAATCAAAAACCTACAAACAACCAAGCATTTGCAGAATATAATACCAGTTCTGAGGTAGGCATTCCCATGCTCAGACCACAAATGAATGAAATCATAAACGTAGGCCATGGCCACCAATCATACACTGTGGATCCATGTCATTAAAATGATACATAGCCACCAACAATACATTGTGGATATATGTGGTAGAAGACATGGATTAGGACATAGGCACGTGACATACAAAGTGGATCTATGTGTCAATACAAATCATAAATACTCCAGTGTAACCTGGGCCAAAAATATGAGACCCAGGGTCTTCAATCCCATCATCTAAAAAGTACGAATCTAGCCATGTGATTACATGTGTCGAAGTCGAACATGGTAGAGACAACTTGATTAGCGGTCATTGATGAAAACTGTTAACGAGTGAGAGGGAATTCATCATTGATATCAATGACTCCCAAGGTACCTAAGTACAATCTGAACGAATGTGAATAAATGAGCTGAAGTCGAACACTCGACGAAATCTCTCGATCAGGGACCAATGATGTGAATCCACTGTCGAAAGCGAAGAGACCTACCATTAAGGTATGCAGGTTCTAAGGTATTGAATGATTTCTAAGTCTTATTTTTGGATAATGAGTTGGAGTTGATGGAAAAAGACTTGTCACAGGATAGCCTTGATGTATCCCCCATCAATGACATGAAATAAGTAATAGATTTTGAGGGTAAGTCAAAGTATGAATATGATTTGAAATGGACACAAGGAAGGCCGACATGGTAAGAATGGACAACTGTAGATGGCCGACTCAACGAAGGACTTGTTTGGACTTCTCTTAAACATATGAACGACAGGACAATGGTCTTGGCAGCATTGACTCAAGGATGACCCAAGATATAACCTTGTAGTAAGTCAGACGAGAGACATATGGATTTCCCAAACTATATTCAAATGACGAACAGGGGGTGTCATGTTCAAGAGCGACGATTACTACCACTAATATAGATACAAAGGCATATCCCTTTCCCAAAATTTCCCCCACCATTTCTGGCGAGTACCTCTTTATTTTTACACAAGCTTGAGGAGGATAACCTATGCTTGTTGATGTAAGCTCATCCTTCGGATGAGTCCCCTGAAGTACATTTAACGAACCCTAGTAAGGAGTGGTTCAGTCCTATAAAGGGTCTTTCGATGTTTGTTTAACGAGTCCAAAGATAGAAAACTATGGGTTTTTTCACGTTTTGAGAGTTTGAAAAACACTTAAAGAGAACTCTCCCAGTTCATTTTTCGTAAATTAGTTCGACGATACCGAAAAAGTGATAACTATCTCCCACTGAATGCTTTCTTCAAATACTTTTACGAGCGTGAAAAGAACAAGATCGCTCGACAATCTTTTCGTTTTTATGGAGCGTGAAAAGAGATTAAAGGATACCCCTTTATTTTCGTTGTTTTCGTGTTACCATGACGAGTATGAAAAGATGACAAAAGTATACTCAGTTGCATTCTCATGTATTTTCGAGCGCAAGAATGAACGAAGACTGAGCTCGAGGTTTTTCCTACAAAACACTAAAAAGGTATTCATACATGTTGATGAAAAAAAGAAAAATACACGTACACTGTCATTCAGGCTTCCAGGTCACCTACCTGTGAAAAACCATACTTAGAAGACTATTAGGGTATTAGGATTTTTAAACAAAATAATAAAAAAAATCTAAAAAATCAATAAGAAATAGTAAAAAAGTGAATAAATATGGGTGAAAAGCCATTTTTACCATTTCATTGCTACTTTGCCAAAAACTTGTCCAACGCACCTCTTTCTCTCCAAATTTCTTTGCTCGATTGCGGGAGGTACAGGCGGTCATTCGGCAAATGGTTTCGGCCAACGAGGTAATCTCTTGTTTATTCAACTTTTTTATGGATTAAAATCGATTTTTATTGGTAATTTTAAGTGTTTGAGTCCATTTTAGGGTCGGTGAATGCGCTCATGCATTCTCACAGGTGAGCCATTCATGACCTGCGAGAACCTAAGATTCTCGTAGGTGAGCTTCAGTGCACCTGCGAGAATCTCACACTATGTGAAAGCTTCACCTACGAGGGCCAAAAAATAGGGTTTCATGCAAGTTTTTACTCAATAAAAATTTATGCAAGAGGTTAAAACAAGTTGCTAACTTCCTTCTCATGACTCTATTGTAGGTATTGACCATCAAGATGTTGGAATGGAGGGAAAGATAACACGAGGAGCATGATACCATTGCTAAAAATGATCCGAGTATAGTTGCTTCCCTTCAGGAATGTGGGCTCTTAAAATTTTTCAGGATCTCGGGCATGAGAGCCCAACTCAGGTTGTTAGAGTACCCGGTCCACATGTGTAATGTGGATCAATAGTTATTTCATGTAGGGGTCCACACGCTGACACTAGATATCGAGGATATCTATTTTCTGATGGGGCTGTCACGACGTGGATACCATGCTACTATGATTGAAGGTAGAGGCGACAGACTCCCTATGAGTGAGTATGTACGTTGATATTGTGCTCCCAAGGCAGAGAGAAGCAAGGGTAAGGTTTCCATCTGGGGTGTCCAAAATATGACCTTGTGGAATATCTTGTTTACCATTGCACACATGTCCAGGAGAATTGCTCCGCACATGGCTCTCCAGAGCTATTTCCAATATGAAATAGAGTGGACATAGCCTTGGGTTTTAAACTGGTCGAATGTGGTTCTCCACAGTATGAAGAGGCAACTGACAAAGTGCAGAAGGGGTGACCTGAAGTAGTTTGGGTATGGGTCACTTTTGGTGTCATTCTTCCTTAAGAGGGTCCCACTGCTGCGACTACAGGTAGATTGGGGTTTACCGGCCCCACAGGATAAGAGTATGCTGAGGTGATATAACCTCATGGCTCAACATGTAGCAGGGCCTATAATCAAATATAACGTTTCATTTTTGGGCTGGTTGAGGCCCCAGATGTTGATGATCGATGACTATGCATATACCGGTTTGGATTTCCGAAGAGATTTGGATTTGGTCTTGCCTGAGGATGCTTAGTGGGGTAACTTAGGTAAGAATTACACATTTTGTTCTTTTTTAATGTTTTTTTAAAATTTTATTATATATAAAATGTTTTTATGTCTTTGATCCAAGGGCTAATAAATTTTTTTTTCTTTTGAGATATAATCAAAATGACGTTCCAAGAGGCGAATTCATAGATATACTCGCAATAAAGTAGGACTTCAGATAGCATACACATTACTTAACTGTAGCACTACTAGTTGTGAATCAATTCGTATCACTAGGCGACGAATGCCAAGCAAAATAGCATTAGTCAAAAACTCGATGATGACGCTATATTTTGCAATATTATTGGTTACACGACCGAGGCAAACACCTCATAGACTGATAAGGTCATTTGTAGGTGCATAAATTTCCCATGAAACAGAAGCAAGGTTCTGAGTACTATGACTAGCACCATCGACGAAGACAATGTGGGGTAACGAAGACTCCAGCATCTAGAAACCAAGCACAACGCAAGGTAAGCGGTCGAGGACATAAACCAAATAACGAAAAAGAACACTAAAGTAACACACAAAAAGTATGATATAATAAAATACAAGCACTCATGCACAGATGATCTAAGAATAGAAATTCTTTAAGTAAAGCCCATTTCTGGGTTCACCCAAAGGGATACCATCATAGTCCACTAACTCGTAGGCTCCTTTTTCCAACACCCGTCTGACGATATAAGGGCCTTTCCACATAGCCTCAAATTTTCCATCTCCTAGCAAATCTCGATCCTATTCATAAAGGAGAACTAGATCACCTTTAGAGAAAATGCATGGCTTGACATGGTTGTCGTATTTGGATTTGACATGTTTCTTCGGGGCTTCTATATCTAGGGTGGCATCACGATGAGTTTCGTCTAGTTGCATGAGATACAACATATGTTCTTCTTCAACAGAAGTGTTTGGAAGAGGTTCAATGGCTAGTTTTAGAGATGGTATCTCACATTCAATCGACAAAATGGCTTCAAGACCATAAACTAACTGAAAAGGTGTAAACCCGGTAGCAGAAATGACGGATGTATGATAAGCCCACAATGATGAAAACAACATCGTGTGCCAACTCATTTTGTGAATCCCTATCATTCATCAAATCATGGTAACAAGGACTTTGTTTATTTCTTCAACCTGACCATTGGCCTGTGGGTAATAGGGTGTTGAATTTTTAGGGTGAAGACCCAAATTTTCGATGAGTTCTGACATCATGAAGTTTCTAAAGTGGCTACCATGATCAGTAACGATAGCTTGAGGAACACCAAACCGAGCAATGATGTGATTGAATATGAATAGTGTTGCAGTCTTTCCGGTATTGTCGAATGTCATCATCGCCTCGGCCCATTTCATAAAATAATCTACGGCTACAATAATGTATCAATGCCCCCCAGCCGAGTGAGGGTGACATGTCAGGAAATCGATACCCCATTTCACAAAAGGTCCAACGGATATTAGAGGGTGTGATCATATTTTGTTGTTGTAGTTTTGGCAATCATGGCATTTCTGGACAGCAATAATACAATCGTTGAATAAAGAAGGCCAAAAATATCCATCTCGTAAGATCTTCTGGGTAGTATCATACCTAGACATGTGACCACCACATGCTCCAGAATGGCAGTCATTTAGGGCTTTCTCAACTTTGTCAAATATGAGGCAGCGTCAAAAAATGGAGTCAATCACATGATGATAAAGAGTATCACCGAGGATAATATACTGACAGAATTGGTAGCATATGCGATGACGGTCAGTGCTAGACAAATCAGGCCGGAAAGTATGAGTCTAGAGATATATGATGATATCCCCATACCAAAGGTCATCAGAACGGATCAAAAAAAGGGATTCATCAGGTAATGAATCCTCTGCTACATTTTTCGTCTCAGAACAAGGAAGGTCGCATATCAATTCGACAAACACCAAGGATTTCTTGGACTTAGCATGTTCGAATTCTAAGTCAAATTCCTGGAGTATTACGATCCATTTGGAGTATTTTCCCCTGAGAAATTGGCGTGTAAGAATGTACTGCATAGGGTTTCAATTGGAAATCACAGTAGTCTTGCGTAAAAGGATATAGTTCTGGAAATGTTGAATAGCTTGGATGGTGGCCAAGGTAAGTTTTTCAACATGTAAATACTTGGTTTTGGTAGTCATGAGACTCTGACTCAAATAATAAATGACATGTTCATCATGAGAATCATCCTCCTGGATGAGAACCATAGCAATGGTAGAGTCTGAGGCTGTGAGATATAAGAAATAATCTCGACTGTAATCGGGTGGGAAAAGTAGGGGGGTACGGGTTAAAGTCAGTTTTAAAGCATCAAAATATTTGTTGGAAGTGGTATCCCATACAAACACAGAACCTTTCTTGAGCAGTCAAGTAAATCCAAGAGTTAACTCAACATAGTTTGGGATGAAACAATGTAGAAAGTTTGCCTTCCCTTGAAAACTTTGTAGCTGGAGAAGAGAGGAAGGAGGAGGGATATTCAGAATTGCCTCGAACTTCACAGGATCTACCCAGATCCCTTGATGTAAAACAATAAATCCCAGAAGTCGAACGGATTCTACAAAAAAAACACATTTGTGTGGGTTCAAGCTTATACGGTAAAACTGACATCGGAGGAAAATAGCTCAGAGGTGTGTTGGATGATCAACACGGTGCATGGAATGAGCCGGTATGTCATCGAGATATCATTGGACAATGTGATTTATATTATGAAAGGCATAAGACATAGCACGTTGAAAAGTTGTGCCAACATTCTTTAAACCAAAGGGTAGTTTCTGGTAGGCGAGAGTGCCCCAAGGAAAAATAAAGGTGGTCTTGTGTTGGTCGACGGGTACGATATTGATTTGATTATATCTAGAGAAACCATCCATCATAGAGAAGATTTCACTCTCGATGTAGTCGTCAATGATCTGGTCAATGAAGGGGGTGGGAAAGTTTTCTTTAGGACAAGCTTTGTTAATATACCTATAATCAATGCACACGTCGATCGTACCTTGTTTTTTGTTAACCGAAACAAGATTGGAAACCCAGTCAGTTAGAGCCACAGGGTAAATAAGGCTAGCTTTAAGAAGTTTCTCAACTTCAAGATTGATAGAAGCTGCTTTAAGTGGGTGGACCAGATGAAGTCATTGTCGGATGGGTTTAGCGCTCAGGTATGTCTTAATCTCATGAAAAACAATGTCGGGGTCAATACCCGACATTTATTTATAGCTCCATGTGTAGACGTCACAAAATTCTTGAAAAGAGACTTGTAGGTGACAACTTCGTCAATGGAACACGAAGCTCCGATATGCACATTTTCGACAACTCTAGGTTTAATGGATATGTCGAGGGGGATGGTGGGTGAGATATTACTTAAGTTCTCTTCGTAGAACATATCGTGTCTAGAATCGAGAATGGAAGAACTGACGACAATGGTCGATGGGGTCAAGATCCGTTGGTGACTCTCAATGGTGTGTTTTTCTAGGAAGAGAATGGGATGATGATGTCCATCGTCCCAAGGGGTATCTTCCATGGAAATAACAGACATAATCATATCATCTGTAGGAAAAATGACACGAAAAGGATCCGAATATAGATCACCAAGAGAGGGGGTAGAAGAGGTTGTCGATTGAATGGCTTGATAAGCGGATTTGACTGGACTTAAAGGCATTTGGTTGCCATAGCGAAGATGATCACTGAGGTTGGGTAATATCCACAGATCATAAGATGTAGGGGTTTGTCGAACAGAGGTGTAAATCATGTTTATCGAGGCGACAAATGGATGTGAAACATCAGGTGGTGGAATGGGGAAAGTACCCATCAAAGAGGAATCTTTAAGAAGACCCACACCGACATTCTCATATCCAGGGGGTGTTTTCTCAATGAAAGGGATGTTCCTGGTACATGTATCAGAGTTAAAGAAGGCCAATTGGTCCACTGTAATTACTTTTCCTTGATGTGGGAAACGTAAAGAAAAGAGTGGACACAACTACGCGCATGGAATCAATCCATCTATGGCCAAGTAGATGGTTGTAATCGAGAGGAGCGTCAAAGACCTCAACTTCAACGTTGATCGTTTTGCCTTCTAACGTAATAGGAAACGAAGGGAGGACACCGTAATGCTTAAAACCAGAGCCATTAAAGGCTTTGAGTGTGTTTTGTGATTTGTTTAAGGGAGGAGAGTTGATGTCTTTCTAGCAGGTAATAGACATGACACACATCGAGCCACCCTCATCAATAACTATTCTACAAATGTTCTTGTCGGAGACAATAACTTGTATTTGAAATGCGAGTTGACGGGGTAACCATGAAATGTGATATTCCAAGTAAAAAATTATTAAATTTGTATCGGTAGGGTCGATTCCACCAATAGCTTTCAACAGTGCCTTCCGTTGTGTGGGACAACTCTGAAGGACTTCGAGGGTTTACATCACGGATGATGCTTGGGCCAAATATTCTATAATACTGTAGTTTTAGGAAGCACGCGCATGAGGATTGAAAGAAGACTTTCGAAAAACACCCTTCGGGGGAGGGTGAAGAACTGTGTCAAGGCTCGGTCGTTCGAGATGAAGAGGACCATTGGTATGTGGAGTCGATGGAGATGGTTGGGCCAAGGAAGGAGGTATTTCGTCCACCTTCTCTTTGGAGGAAGAATAATCTTTGGCTCGAGTGGTAAGTGTGATGTCATTCTTCTTTGAATCACCTGTACACATTAAGACATAGGATGTATTGGAGGGGGAAGGTTGGTCATGAATGACCAATTGGGTCTACTTTTGAGAAGGAAAAGGTTGTGACAACACGGCTGGGGTAGACGATTTTGGGGTCCCTTGAAGAAATTTAGTAACCTCGACTCGTCTTGGACAATCCTTAGTGTAGTGATCATCACCACAGATAAGACAAGTGTATCGGGGTTTGCGCTTATCCTTATCATCAACAGGTTGTGTTTTTGTCTTCTTAGATTGCGGATTACTTTTATCCTCCTTATTCTTACCCTTCCCTTTTTTGGATTTATTCTTTCCGGTAGGGGTAGATTGAATAGAGTTCACTTCAGAAGTCTTGTTGGTGGGAGGAGCAGAGATAGAGCATGTTGAACATTAGAAGAAACAGACTTGGGGTTGGTGGTAGAGGCTTGTGCTGAGTGGGGTTGGGCGTGGAAAGTTCCAATCACACCATCAGCCACATGAGAAGAAGCATGGGCAGTTGAAGAAGCAGTAGTAGAAGGATGAGGTGCATCAGGGAGAAAATCGTATAGAGTGTCCGTTTGTGAGTAAACAAGGTCAAGGTATTGAGAACAACTGATCGCCTGTTATTCTGTCACAACTCCACCCATGGATATGTCATGAGAAGTATCATTCAAAAATGATTTCGTGAACCACTTTTCCAGTAACTTATCGGGAAGCTCAAGTTTGATGAGACATCGTCGCCATCGCCACTCATAAATGTGATCAGAGATATGAGAGGCTTTGGTTTGTTTGAAAGAACTCAAAATTTYRGTTCCCATTTCGTATTGGATYGGTAACTAGTAGTGGGTGAGGAAAGCCATGGAGAGGGTGTTAAATTCAGTGAAGAAGCCTCRCGRAAATTCTATATACCACTTCGCGGCGGAACCTGTGAGAGTTCGCTRAAAAAGAYGTAATCGAATAGAGTCATCCATCAAGGAGTTGGACRAACACCAAAGGTGGAAAGTCAATACATGATTGTTTGGGTCYTCTCCTAGTTTACCATTGAACATAGGAATGTCGTAAGGTAGTTTGGCCAGTATGGCAGGCCATTGAGGAGAGTGATGGATAGGATCGTTTAAAATTCTAGACAGATCAGGGAGGTMTAGGGTGGCTAAGAAAGGTAACTGTCTATTCACGTGGGGGTACTGGTGACTTTGGGGAGGAAGTCCCGTAGGTATACCGGTAGGACCGTAAAGAGTTTGCATATAATGTGAGGATCCAAGAAAATTTGGTTGTTGGTAGAGACGCATGTAATTTATAGGCTTGTATTGGTTAGGGAGGTTCCCTTGAACAGAGACGTTGGGTCCAGCGTTCAAGCCCCAAATTGAATTAGACAGACCTAGATATGGTTGGCCTATACTAGGGGGCATGAAAGACTTAGTTTGAGGTTATTTCCCCCCAGTCAATTGAGGATTATTTTAGATAAGATAGTTCCAATACTGGGCCAAGTATGCAGGTATATTTTGTCCAGTGGGTGGTGTAGGTGGGGGTTTCCCTCCAATCGAAGGTTGTGTTCCAATTGGGATTTGACTTCTAGGGTGAAAATGTCCGCCAACAAGAATCTAGTAATTAGGTGTGAAAGACTGAATGGTTCCACTAGGTTCAGTTCCTCCGATAGGGGATGGAAGAGACCTTCTGGAAGGGGGTCGAGGAAGTGTCAGAATAATACCAGGAACAAGATGGTGCCCATAAGAAGTGGAAATGCCAGGAGTCCCGGATGGGATTTGTGTAGGAATGGGAATAGAAGAATTCAACGCATGATATCTGGGAGGAAGTGTTGGGGTGAGTCTGGGCAAAATAGGTGTTCCAATGGGGGCTTGACTAGCCACCGTATTCCCGGTGTGAAGATTCGTAGTATCTGGGACCATTGTATAATGGGCCATTTGAAGCTGGACAGTCAATATATGGTCGGATGGCTGAGCATACGAACCAGGGAAATAATAGGCAGTAGTAAAAGGTATTTCATCTAGATTGGATGTTTCAGGTGGCTTAGGTGTGACAATGATATCAATGCCTTCTCCTGAGACAAAGAGATCCCGTCTAAAAATGCCAATAGTCCAAAAAGGATCTTGAAATTTAGGGCCTATGAAAGGTCCAATTGGTAATCCAGAAGACTGAATGACAATGTCTCTGAATGAATTCACTCGAATAATACATCTCACAGAGTCGGGAGGAAGTTGCAAGCCCTCTCGAGAATCTGTAATTCAGAACTGTTCTAAAGAGTCGGTTCTGTCTAGTCGTGGAGTGGCAATGTCTTGGACTTCACTCTGTTGAGGAGATCCCTCTAGTGAGTTGGTAGGAAAGGGTTGAGAACCTTCCAGATCTTCTGGGGGTAGTCCTTTCATTCTACGTGAATGACATGGAGGGTCAATGGTGATTGAGTGAAAATCTCATGAAGGAAATTCTATGGCCAACTGACGAAAACAAACAACACGCTCTAGTAAAATCTAGGAATCAAAACCAAGCAAACAAGGTCTTCTTATTCCGAAATCACTAATTGGTGATGAAATCCAACATCATGACGTCAAGACAAGAAGGGTTTGGGCTAGGGTGGAAAAGTTTCGTTGACAACCTGCTTATTGGAGTTACACATTGGTGCAAGATCCCACACATAATCGTGGGTATACCCTCCAAGGAGCTCAAGTGAGTCTGGACAACGTCGATTCTAGGTACCGTGAAGACTTACCCCTCCACAGTCACCTTGTGTAGGATGCTAAGAAGATAGGATGCTAAAGGTACCACAAACAACGATGATGCTTGGGGGAACAGTCGACAGTCCAATCCACACATAAGGTAGGGTATCTAGCCTAAAATCAACTTGAGAGGCTTCCACTGATCATTGTGGGTATACCTCCAAGAGACCCTCATAATATGTGCAATCTCTACACTGAGATCAACAAAGCAGGTTGAGTAACTCTATCAATCTTAATGCGACCTCATGTTTGACCATTGTGTGAGAAGGGCTTCCTAGGACAAAATGTTGCAAATGGAATTTGACACTCCCTATCACAAGATACTATTGTGTGTTTTGCGCTTTGGAGAGTGTGTCTCACTACCTATTCCAAAGATCTAGCCTAGCTAATGTTGGTGCAAAAGAGCCCTAGAAAATGTTCCTAGTTGAATTTTAAAGTTGCGCCATATTATTAAAGGTTGTTTGTTACGCAAGAGGGAGACGAAAATGAAACCGATGTTGTGTAAGACTCTGACCCAACAATGCGTAAATAGGAAATGAATGATACCAATTTTCGTTCGATGAATTCTATATACAACAGGGAAAGACGAGTTTTCTGAAAAAATGCAAACTATGATGTACGATCTCTTTTGAAATGTATTACCAAACAATCATTGACAATGTAAATTCATTATTCGTTCTCTTTCAATATTTTAATGCCAATATTTTCTGAATAAATGATTGCTTCAAAGGAAAAGACTTTAATTTTTTTTGTTATAAACCCCAAAATGGGGATGGAACTAAGAAAAGTAAGAAGCCAATGAAAATTAAATACTCAATAACACCCAAATTGATCTTTCAATGAAGATAAAAATAACAAACTGACAAGAAAAAATCTCTTCAAATGCACACGAACAAAATATTTCCAAGCAGGAAGCAATCTAAAAGGACAATTAATCCCAACTTTTAATCCAATCAAAGGATTTTGATCAAACAAGCACTCGGATCATAGAATCTGAGATTATACCCTTGTTGATAAAAGGTCAAGAACCAAAAAATGGGAAAAAAGAACAAGAAGAGTTTTCAATCTTCGAAAACTAATCAACCGCAAAATTTGAAGTCAAGAAACAATCAAACACTGGAAAAAGAAATTCTCCCCAAATAAACAAACAAATCTGGGCATCAAAAAGATAGGAAAACCTAATCCAAAACTTTTGCAAATCAGTTCGCAGCTTGGTTGTGGGATACAGTGAGAGAATTAGGGATTCTCACAACATAGATACAGGCAGGGTGCAAGAAGGTCGCATTGGATTGAACAATAAGGTGAGAAAATCAATGATTCTCATAGGTCACAGAGAGGTACAGTGCGAGAAGGTTTGTAATCAAGAAAATTTTTGAAAAAGGACAAAAAATTTTGAATGAACTTTTGGGTCCAAAGAGTCTATAAGGGTGTTTTATAGACTCAGAGACTGGTTGGTGATAAAAAAGGTAGGTTGAGAGAAAATGGCCAACAAAAAATACAAAATGAGTTGTGTCCCCAGTGGAGTCGCCAATTTTGTTATAGGATAAATCGGTATATGTGGACACTAACAGATCTCTGTAGATCCACCTGGATCTAGAACAAAATAGATAGGACATAATGCTTTCCCTAAGCAACTATCATTGAATTTACTACCAAAGGAGGAACAAATGAAATACCTTTATATCGCTTCCTTAGGTCTTTGTTGTTCCTACTTCACTCTGATGCTCTTGTGAGATTAGATCCAAGACAACACAAACCAACCAAAGTGAAGATAGTAAAGTATATTCAATAACGACCTATGCATATGATCAAGGAATTATGCAATAAAATAAGAGTGATTTTATGGGAAAGGGACATGCCACTGTATTATATTAATATGAAAGTAGAAGATACAACCAGATTGCCTTGATGTCGCAAGCTTCCTTTTGGTGGTCCTTTGTTTCAACACACACACTTGCTCCAAAATTGCATGAGGAAGATCCACTAGGGCTTGATGGACAAATGAAGGCCTCAAGAATCAATTCAAATAGGCTTCCTCACACAATTTCGAATCTATTCTTTCATGAATTATTTATTCAATCTTGCTTAACCTCTTCCTTGAGAAACCTTTCATTATATATGAGAAGGAGAGATGGTTAAAGGGATGAGTATGATCCCACTAAATCTAAGAAGTCAGTAGGATGCCCACCATGCAAATGTCAACTCATCTTCTAGAAGATTCTCTTCTAGAATCATTGTAACTTCATCTTCCTGTTAAGCTTTGAAACAGGGTGACCAGGGATGATTTTAAGGATGAAAATTTATTTTAAAATGTAGAAACTTTGGCGAATATTACTAATCCTTCATATTCCAACTATAAATTTTTGGCGATATTTTTGTAAAAATATTCAAATGTCTAAGGATTTTACATAGTTTATATAAAATTTTGGCGATTTTTAAGGTAAAATAATTTTATCCTATAGAATTTGTGCAAATCATTTTTAGAACAACGAATATTTTTTTGGAAAAAACATGGAAAATTAGCCCATGAGAGAAATTTAGCCCCTAAAATCATCCCTGAGGTTGACACCCTACCTATAGAGAAGACTGTGAACACCTCGTAGGCTATGTATAGGGTTTCCTACGAGAATCAAGATTCTCGCACCCTAAAACCTAGTCATCCTGTGAACTCATCTTAAAAATATGTTTTATGGAAGAAGACAACAATCAATTTTCTCAGGCAAAAGGTCCTTATGAGAGCCTGAACACAAAACTGTAGAGACACCACCAGAGTGACCAAAATAATGTGTAACATCAGGACAAGGCCCAACACCCATGAATGCTCCAGGAGACATGCACGACTCCTCCAAGTCAAGCCCAGCGCTTCGAAACCACGCATATCTTCTGATGAGGAAAAAATGAGAACTTTCATATGGGAATAACTTCTTTCCATCACTTCACACGACCTCATGCTTATTCCACATGTAATTTTAGGATTTTTTATTTTGGGAGTTTTCACTCCCCTTGATTTCAAATATCCCGATGCTTGAAAATGTGAAACGACCCATATGGATCAACGATCAGATTTTCCTTGAATATGACAACCATGATCATCACCTCAAACAAATTCAACTGCATGTCACTCAATCAAGTTCCTACCTTTCTTTTGGCTTCACTTTCCATATGCCCCTAGGCTGTGATCGTGGGCCTAATCCCTAGGCATTTCGGGATTTCGTGTTTCGTGAGTTTGCACTATGTTCCATGCTGAAATATACGAATCAAGAAATCATGATCACCCGAATCAGGTGACACATGTCCTATGACATCCCCCCAAAATAAATATTTTTATTTTTATGTGCTGGAAATTTATTTCCATTTTTGGCAAATTCAAATCTGGAAATTTTTTTCCATTTATGGAAATTCCGAATTTCGAATTTAATAATTGTATTTAATTATTGTGATTGTTGGGTAGAGATATGTTTGGACTTAACTAACTGTTTGACTATGACACTTGTATCACAACATAATATTTATATTAATTGCAGGAGGACAATTGGAACAACCATGTTAAAAATCAGCTGACCATGACTCCATGAGTGGGGAACAAGTTGGAATTGCCTCTGGGCTGATGATTACAAGTGGAAAATCATGGATTTGGCCACTGGAAGCCCCTAAAAATCAGGGATTAAGAAAGCTGTTAAAAATCCCCAAAGGAGGGAAAAATACCGAGGCAAAATTGATAAATAACATATGCAAGGAGGCAGGACGCTGCCAAGTATGCTGGGAAATTTTTTTGAGCTCTCTTGCTGTTATGAACATTGCGGATCGAGTGTGAGGCAAGAGGAGCCTACTGAAATGGAATTGCCTTGCTTTTATGATCACTGTTGCGTAAGTGTGAGGCAAGAGGATAATTGTTGGAATTGAAGGACACTGTCGAGGAGGAGTTTCCAAGTTTGCCCTCATGGACTCATGGTTAGGCTAGAGGGTGAATCATGCAAGAAGATTTGGCTTCCATGTTCTATGGTTGGCAGGAACATGGTTGTTTCCTTTGTCTTCCTGCGGATTGTATTCAGATATGTTAATTTTCCCCTCTCTATAATGAATGGCTATGTCTTTTGATGTTATGTATATATTGAATCTAAACTGGGATAAGTTACATTCTCTGTCTGTGTGACCCTTTTTTCATCTGGTGTATTGTATCTGATTAAATCAGATCTGTAACGATTTCTTCCCACTTTCTGTTCAAATGTTTTTATCCGATGCTATGTATCTAACAATATTCTCTAACAATATGCAAACAATATATTAGATGTGTATAGAATGACAACATTCGGGAGTTAAAGATTTTTGGAAACCCCTTTTCGTTTTCCTTGTTTCTTTTCAGAATGGGCTATCATTCCTTAGTCCAGGTCTATGAAGAATTTATAGATTTTACATTACAGAAAACCTTTATCCTGTTGTTTCCTTCTGTGCGTGTAAAATTCTTAAGTCTTTATGCTTTCAGAATTTGGGGATTGTGTGAGTTGTGGTTTGACATTTGAAACCCCGAAACTCAAAATCTCGAAGTGTTGGTTCCACACCCTTTCACCTTCGGAATTCGGGAATTGTTGTGTTTTGTGGCTTGACATTTGAAACCCCAAAACCCGAAATCCCAAAATCTTAGTTCCACGTCCTTTTCTACTCGCCATTTCGGGAATTGTTTGTGGTTGATGTTTTGGATTTTGAAGTCGCGAGATCCCGAAACCCAAAATCCCAAAATGTTAGTTTCACATTCTTTTCCAATCGCCATTTCAAGAATTGTTTGTGGCTGATGTTTTGCCTTTTGAAGTCGCAGGATTTCGAACCCCGAAATCCCAAATGTTAGTTCCACGTTCTTTTCTATTCACATTTTCGAGAATTGTTTGTGGTTGATGTTTTGGCTTTTGAAGTCATGGGATTCCGAACCCCAAAATCCTGAAATGTTAGTTCCCCATTCTCTTCTATTCACAATTTCGAGAATTGTTGTGGTTGATGTTTTGGCTTTTGAAGTCACGGGATTCCGAACCCCGAAATCCTGAAATGTTAGTTCCACTTTCTTTTTGTTTCGCAATTTCGGGAATTGTTGTGTTCTGTTGTTTGACATTTGAAACCCTGAAACCCCAAAACCCGAAATCCGGAAGTGTTGGCTCCACACCCTTTCACCTTTCAGAATTTGGGAATTGTTGTGTGTTGTGGTTCGACATTTGAAACCCTGAAATCCGAAAATATTAGTTCCACGTTCTTTTTGTTTTCGCAATTTTGGGAATTTTTGTGTTCCGTTGTTTGACATTTGAAACCCCAAAATCCTTAAATGTTAGTGCCTTTCTTTTAGAAATTCGGGAATTGTGGTATGTTGGATGTTTGGCTATGAAAACTGTGAAACCCTGAACAACGAAATACTGAAATGCGGGTCTCA
>JZKD02S1818146.1:0-27730 GCA_000966675.3 Picea glauca | reverse complement strand
TCCTTCATGTCAAATTTGGAGGATAGTTGTGATTTCACCTCCTTGATAACATCCATGTTATTTCCTACCAACAACATGTCATCAACATACAACATTACATAAATGAAGTGATTACTAATCTTCTTGGAATATACATAGTGATCAAACTGGCTTCTCACAAATCTCAATCCAAGGATGTATGTGTCAAACTTTTGGTACCACATCCTAGGTGATTAGATCAGACCATATAGTGACTTATTTATCTTACAGACCAACTCTTTGTTTCCCTTCATTACAAATCCTTATGGCTGCTTCATGTAGATTTCTTCTTCCAGATCCCCATGTAGGAATGCTATCTTCAATCCATCTATTTCACTTCAAGATAAAAAGAAACAACAATAGATAAAAGAAATCTAATAGATGTTAACTTGGAAATGGGAGAAAAAATCTCACCAAACGCAATTCCCTCTACCTGGGAATAACCTTTTTCTAGTAACCGATCTTTGTAATTCTCCACTTTACCTTCTGCATTAAACTTCTTCTTAAACAACCATTTTCTACCAACAAATTTTCTTCCAGCTGGCAACTCAACTATATCCCATTCCTCATTCTTATCCAAGGCATCCATTTCTTCAACCATGACCTTCTTCCATAGTTCACTATCCTCTGAATTCACTACTTCCCTGACAGTTCTAGGATCATCATAAGTAATAGATAAAGAAAAATTGGAACATAAATCAGGTGGACTATACCTTTCTGGTTGCCTTCTTTCTCTCACTGATCTCCTCAATACTAGGGTATGAGGTTCTTCTTCTTCTTCTTCTTCTACTTCATCTTCTTTAGATGATTCAGATTTTGCATCATCCAACTCAAGCTCTATTTTATCAGGTTCTTCTTTCCATGGTAGGAATTCATGTTTGGAAACATCTTTTACCTCTCTAAAAACAATATCCTGACTGTAAACAATCTTTTTAGTTTTTGGGTTCCAAAACTTATAACCTTTCACACCATATTTATAACCAATAAAGATACACTTTTCATCTTTATTATCCATCTTACTCATATTTTCCTTTGGAACATGTACATAAGAATCACAACCAAACACTCTAAGATGTTCAAGAGAGGGTTTATTTCTAGTCCATACCTCATTTGGAGTTATATCATCCAACACTAATGAGGCTAATCGATTGACTAGGTAACACGTTGTACCCACTGCCATTGCCCATAATTCTTGTCCTAAATCGACACCGCTGAGCATGTTCCTTGATTTTTCCATCAGTATCATGTTCATCCTTTTTGGAACTCCATTATGTCGAGGAGTGTATGGAGTATTCTTCTTCCTTTCTATACCACACTTCTTACAAAATTCTTCGAATTCATTTCTACAGAATTCTCCACCATTATATATATTTTAATACCTCTATTTTTTTCTCTGTCTGGTTTTCTACCAGAGCCTTAAACTCTTTAAATTTATGAAATACCTTAGATTTATTTCTAAGAAAATAAATACATGTGTTCCTTGAGAAATCATCTATGAATGAAACATAATACATAGATTTACCTAGTGATGGAACATACACAGGTCCAAACACATCACTGTGTACCAACTCTAAGATCCCCTTTTCTTGTGTAGCACAAGATGTAAATCTTACTCGATTCTATTTTCCATATATGCAATGTTCACTGAAATCAAAATCCAGAGTGCAAATAGACATACCTTCAACCATACCTTTACCATGTAGTGTTCGAAGGTCCTTTTCTCCAATATTCCCTAGTCTTTGATGCCACATCATGGTCTTCTTTCCAGGGGAAGTATTGGTCTTGTCTTCTTTATTTGTCTACTCGAGGAAAACATAATCATTACACCCATTAGTATAAGTTCTTCCCAACAACTTGTAAAAAGTTCCACACCGAACTCCCCTCATAAACACCATTTCTCCTCGTACCATCATGCAAGTTCCCTTTCCAAATATAGTATCCACTCCTACATCATCCAAATTGATTACAAATATTAGGCTCCTGGATAGTTTGGGAATGTGTATAACCCCTGGGAGATTTCTAATCCTTCCATATTTTAGCTGCAACTTAACCCTTCCATGTCCCATGATTTTGGTTTTCGAGTCATCTCCTAGGAATACGTCACCACCATCATATTTTTCATATTTAGAGAACCACTCCTTGTGAGGAGTCATATGGTATGATGCACCTGAGTCGATCAACCATACATCACAATCTACATGTGAACCTGTAGATTTCAGGTAAACATCACTTCCTTCTTCAGTGGAGGTTTTTGCCTATGTGGAAGAGCTACTATCAGATCTCTTTGGTTTATCAACCTTCTTAGATTTGAAATCTTTATTATAATGCCCTATTTTACCACACTTCTAACATTTCCTCAAATATTTTCATGGAGACTTAGATCTACCTGTAGATTTAGATCCCCCCCTCGAAGACTTATCAGGATTCTTGTCTTGGGTATGACCTCTTATAGATAAATCATGTGTACTATGACCATCCATGATTTTCTGCCTCATCTCGTCAGATAGAAAGGATGCAACTAAATCCTCATACTTTAATGTAGATTGAGTGGTACTACCAATTTCTACAGCCAGATTATCCCAGGAGTATGGAAAAGAACATAACAAAGTAATACACTTATCTTCTTCATCAATCGTAATATTAAGAGAGCCAATTTAACTTACCAGAGTATTAAAGGCAACTAGATGTTCTGTCAGAGAATCTCCATCTTCCATCCTAAGTTGATACAGATTATTTCAAAGAAACAACTTGTTTACCAAGGACTTTGATTGATACAAATTTCCTAACTTATCCCATAGTTCCTTGGCTATAGATTCTCCCGAGACATTCAACAACACTAAATCTTCTAGGTAGATTCGAATAGTACTCCTTGCTCTTCTGTCCAACTTCTCTCAATCTTCCTTCGACATACCAATAGGTGGTGTACTAGTAGTTTGTATACTAGTAAGTTGTGCACCAGTCGGTTGTGTGCTAGTAGGCTTCGTACCAGTAGGTTGTGTACCAGGATCCACAATGATCCATTGTTCTTTATCTAGAAGAAGGTCCTCCATCTTGATATTCCATAGCTCAAATTTTTTATCATTGAACTTCTCTATCTCGATTCTAGAAGAGCTCTCCATTCCTATTTCTACACTCGAATATCCACTGCAAAAGCTCCCACTAAACCCAGGTTTATCACAGACCCAATATAAACTTGAGCTATCAAGATCGAGCCAAACCCTCAGCAACAAAGGCATCCCCCTAAAGCCAAAAACGAGCTCTGATATGACATGTAAGTTTTAAACCTATGAAGTAAAGCAATACATATATATTCTTAAGAAAAACATAAATTAATCAATGGCTCATACACATAGTACATAGAGATTTATACTGGAAACCCTTAACCGGGAGAACAACTTTCAACTCTTCATTGTATTAATTTCACCATTCACCATACAATATATATACAATGTTTTTAGGTATTTCGTAGATACAAAAACCCTAATCACTTAATCCAGGATTAATTTAGAAAACCTCTAAAAATAGAAAATACCACCCAAAAATGTTTTTGGGGGTGTTGCGCGTAACCAGGGGAGCCATACCTTCCCCCCCTAGGAAGAGCATGGAAAAAATGACACAAAGATAACTGCTAGAGGGATCGTTAGATGTAGTTTTTGAATTTGACGTGCCCACACACACACAAGAAAAGAATATAACACATAACCAACAGGGAAATGGATGAGGTTGAGAGTCTAGGAAAGAGGGGCTAAGATTGAGGGCTTAAACCAAGGTAATATTATAATCTATTCCTAAAAAAATATTAACCCAATTATCCTAAGTTCCTTTGGGGAGAGGAAAAAACTCCAAGTGGAGAGGAATGAGCTCCTGGAGGGCCAAGTGTCACCCAAGACACATGCATATTTATGTGGGAATTACCACCATTGTGGGGGGGTTGGCACTCACCATTCTCTCTCTGTGAAGATTCTTCATTCTGACCAATATCACCATTATGATGATTCTCACAATTCATACCATTCTAACTAGGTTGTCCATATGTTACTCCAATTGACCAGCGCACCTAAGAAGCACACAGTAATCGTGGAATGCCATTGTGGAGTTTATGAAAAACCCCAAACCTTTGCAACAAGCCCAAATTGATACCCTCATTGTACCTATACCCTAAAAGTTGCATGCATATTTTCATGTCAGTATTGTTCCCCATGTCTAGTTTTTGTTTTTGCCATCACCATGCCCATGTGTTGAGGAGAGGGAGTGAAGAAGTAGGTTGTCAGGCCTCTGAGAAGCTCTCTCTAGGTGAGAGAGTGTGTTGAGGAAGTGAGTTGTCCTCAAGGGAGTCTAGTAGCCGCTACAGAGCTATGATAATTCTTGATTCGACCTATTCCTGAAGCCCTGAAAAGCGAGTTGTAGAAGCCGAGGGACTCTGTGACAGTTAAGGTGTATACTCCTGGGGTGGGACAAGCATGTGGTGAATAAGATTTTGTGATTTGTGGGTGTAAGTGTGTCTTTGGAGATAATCCTTTCTATTGTACTGTGAAACTTCATGTGGTCCCTGCCTAGCCTAGGAATTCCTTGCCCGATGGATTTTAGTCCTAGCTCATGGGGGACCCACTGCTGAGAGTGATGAGAAACATTGTCTAAGGCTAGGAAGTTCATGGAAGGTCTGAACACATTTGGTTTACTTCAATTAAAATATAAGTACCCATTTCCCTGTTCATTTACATGTTGTGTATTTGTACATGATATATTGATGAGTATTTCCTATATATGTTGTTATATTTATGGGTTTTTTCCTGTGGTTACTGCATGTATGCTTTTACTATTATTTCTGTATTATGATGTGTGATAGAAGAACATAAATCATCTATTAAATGTGTATGTGTTATGTTCACTTCTGCAAGAATATGTGTATGAATAGAATGTTTATGTCTGGTTAAAATTGCATTAGATATGTATATGTATACTCGAGCATGTTAGTTTCCTGGAGTAGAATGGCCCAACATGGGNCTCACCATTATGATGATTCTCACAATTCATACCATTCTAACTAGGTTGTCCATATGTTACTCCAATTGACTAGCGCACCTAAGAAGCACACAGTAATCGTGGAATGCCATTGTGGAGTTTATGAAAAACTCCAAACCTTTGCAACAAGCCCAAATTGATACCCTCGTTGTACCTATACCCTACAAGTTGCATGCATATTGTCATGTCAGTATTGTTCCCCATGTCTAGTTTTTGTTTTTGCCATCACCATGCCCATGTGTTGAGGAGAGGGAGTGAAGAAGCAGGTTGTCAGGCCTGTGAGAAGCTCTCTCTAGGTGAGAGAGTGTGTTGAGGAAGTGAGTTGTCCTCAAGGGAGTCTAGTAGCTGCTACAGAGCTATGATAATTCTTGATCCGACCTATTCCTAAAGCCCTGAAAAGGGAGTTGTAGAAGCCGAGGGACTCTGTGACAGTTAAGGTGTATACTCTTGGGGTGGGACAAGCATGTGGGGAATGAGATTTTGTGATTTGTGGGTGTAAGTGTGTCTTTGGAGATAATCCTTTCTATTGTACTGTGAAACTTCATGTGGTCCCTGCCTAGCCTAGGAATTCCTTGCCCGATGGATTTTAGTCCCAGCTCATGGGGGACCCACTGCTGAGAGTGATGAGAAACATTGTCTAAGGCTAGGAAGTTCATGGAAGGTCTGAACACATTTGGTTTACTTCAATTAAAATATAAGTACCCATTTACCTATTCATTTACATGTTGTGTATTTGTACATGCTATATTGATGAGTATTTCCTATATATGTTGTTATATTTATGGGTTTTTTCCTGTGGTTACTGCATGTATGCTTTTACTGTTATTTCTGTATTATGATGTGTGATAGAAGAACATAAATCATCTATTAAATGTGTATGTGTTATTGTCACTTCTGCAAGAATATGTGTATGAATAGAATGTTTATGTCTGGTTAAAATTTCATTAGATATGTATATGTATACTCGAGCATGTTAGTTTCCTGGAGTAGAATGGCCCAACATGGGTTTGCCAAGGATGTTACAAAATGGTATTAGAGAAAAAGATGTTTACTCAATGATGATGCCCGTCCTGTGGGTGGTTGGGGACATTACAGAAAGGGAAGGTATCATGTCCTTCTCTTATGAACTTTTTCTTCTGAGGTAGGTCATCCAAACTTCTAACTGGTCATAGAGTGATTCGATCCTCCATAGTCAACTACTTTAATGTTGCATTGTTAAGAAAAATAATGTCATCGAGGGTGCTCATGTATTTCTCTTACTTTGTCATGAAATATTGCACCATCATATGCATTTTTACTAGTTGTAGCGGATGTTGATCAATAAGGTTGGTGGAGACAAAGGTAGTTTCTTCAACTATTTGTTTCTTTCGATTTGTGTTGTCTTGAAATACATTCACCATTTCTTCCACAACTAGGTTCTTTCCAAGTTCATATAACCTTACGAGGAGGCCATTTTTTATTAGTTCCTGCGTATCCTTGTGGATCCTTGTACATATTTCCATAGATTTGGTCACTTCTCTATCAAATCTATGTCCTATCTGTTGGAAATGATCCAATTCATACAAATCAATCTTTCTTCCATATTTTGACGGCCTATATAACTCATGGGGTGCATCAAGATTTTCCTCTATCCATCTATATAAGTCAACTATACCTTTATGGATAGTGTTGTAATGTTCCAACTTCATTTGTATCTGGTTTTTTTGGTTGATGACTATGAAAGTTTCATCTTGGAAGAGGTCTATATGGTCATACATGTCAATAATGGAACCTTCCAAGTCATTTCCAACCTTCTTGGCACTGACTTTGAAGCTTTGGAGGCTTCTTTCATCCACTTCCATTTGCCAGATATTTTTCTCCAATTCTTTGATCTTTACCTCCATCTCTTCATTTTGTTTTCATAACCTCTGTATGTTATCTATATTCACATCCATGAATGCATAACCGACTCTAGTCATTGCCACAGGATCCTCTCTAACATCTCCCAAGACTGGTACCTAAGTGACCACTAATATCAAAGCCCCTTTTGTTATTGGAATCTTCTTAACTAGGTCTTGCATGATCCTATCATTTTTATTGTCATATGTAAAGCTTATAACATATATCACTTCAGTTGGTTTAAATGGTTCCCTTAGTCCAAGGCCTAAACCACTTTCCATTGGATCTGTCTATGTGTCTATGGTGCATTTTCCTAGGATATCTACATTCATGGGGTATGTGTCATCCCCTATTCTTTCTTCATTTTTCTTTTTCCTTTCCTCCTCAACAGCTTTGTCAGATGATTCCTTCGTTGCTTTCTATGCTAGTTCTGCTACTACTCTTGCTTCTTCCACCAACTCCTTTTCTCTTTCTGTTGCATCCTTTGCTTTGGCTTCAACTTGGGCCTTTTCTTTGTTGACTTCAATTTTTTTCTTATTCTTGGCGTCATTATTATTTTTCAACACCTTCTCTTTATCCCTCCTCTTTTTTATCTACATTTTTTTCTTCCTCTTCCTTGATAGATCTTGAATGAGTTAAATTGATATGGGAGAAGATCTCTTAGCTTCATCTTGTTCTGCTTCCTTCCTGTCCATCTCTCTTGTTCTTCGTCATCAGTGATCCTTCCCTTTGGATGATCACGCTTGTTGGAAATGAATTCATCATGAGTTCTAGAATTTTTATGCACCTCCTCTTCTTCACATATTTCAATAGTATATTCATAAAGGAGCTTGACGTTATTGAATTGTTCCCTTACGATATTTGTAGGATCATGTCTTCTGAATATTTATTCTCCAAAGTGATAAGAAAGTAATATTTCTACTTTTGCTTTGGATTTCTTGGTATTCTTGAAGAAATATTTGTCAATGTATAAAGGTAGTGGGGGTTATGTAAATTTATTAAACCTATAAATCACTTCTCCAACCCCGTGTATAATAGTTTGGTACGCTACTTCCTGAAGAACTAGATTATCAGGCACAAATTGTGGAAGTAAGTGAGGTGGATTCATTGCACCATATACCCTTATATAAGTGTTATGATCCATTAGATACCAGTCCTCGATTCTTCTTATGACTGCTATGGCTTTTTATTTCATACAGGGGGGGTTTGAGAAAAAGATAAATTCATATAAAGGAGCAAAGAAGTGCTTACAAATACTTTGGTATTTAGTATGGTATTTGTGCTCCTAGATAAATTTTCAATAGACATGGATTGAGGAGTCAACTGGAAACCAACTCCACTCCATGTTAGGATACCTATGGGATATGCACATTATGTCCAGGAGGTACGAGGACATAAGGAAACTGAAAAATGTTCCTGGTTTTACTTATGTTATTGTTGAGATGGAAGAAATGAGATTTTAAGACAATCTATATTCCCAATTAAATGAAACAAATACATCGGCGCATAAATATATCAAGGTAATAAATGATAGGGAAAATTGAGTTACATCTAGCTCCCCAAATAGATTGTACAACATGGCCACAAAATACTGATAGGGCCTTATTAAGTTAGTCGTGGAGTACCAACTCTTAGGTTTGTATTTAAATTTATTTTCTGCCTTGTACCATTTGGGAAACACATCTTTTTGAATTTATTCGAATTCGCTAAGGATCTTGATATCTAATCTCTTATTGCTTTCTTTAATGTGATAACATTTAGCTAGAAATTTTGGTCGAAATGAAGAAATAGGTTCCTTTCAAGCATTGTAGACATACTCATTATTATATAGATGTTCCTCAAAATCCATGAAATGGCATCTGCACAAGGGAAGACTGTTGGGTGTGCTTCCACCCTAAAGATTCCTGATTTTCTAATATTCTTGAATACCTAGATTTCATTTGGATCTTCCACTTCTATAGATAAATTTGACTTCTTAAACATGTAATACACTTCCCCCCATTTCAAAGTTTCTCCATATTTTTCTAGAATTTGAGTCGAACAATCATATATATCCCCTACTATTTCAACCCCTTCTACTTGGGAGCTTCTAGACAGATCATCTCTGGACACTTTTCTCGACGTATTATTTCTTAGTGACATGTTTGTACCTACCGAAAAGATAAGTTTAGGTCATAATAACAATATGTGAAGTACCAGTTTAAGTGTAGCTAAAATATTGAAAGTACACCATGCTTAAGCATATTGAAAAAGGAATGGAGTAGAAAGGCTAGAAGTTAGGCCCGCAAATTAAAATCGAAGGCCAAGGAACTAACTTCTTTGTTACACATCATAGAGATTATTATTAACTTCTCCGTTGAAGTGGAATAATATTGAAAAAGTGGCAATTGGAAGAGTTAAGGACAACTCCTCTACTCGCATCGGAGGAGTTAGTAATAACTCCTCTGATGAGTCTAGAAGAGATTATCCTAACTCTTCCAATTGTCCATTGGATGGATTTTCCATAGGATCATATAAATTTAAAGTATCTCCTCTGATCATATCATAGGAGTTGAGAGTAACTCCTCCAATATGGTCAGAGGAGTTATTTCCAAGTACTTCGAGTTAATTGGAGGAAAATACTTCAACTCTCCCGAACACATCAAAGGAGTTAGTAATATCTTATCCTATGTGTTCATAGGATTTAGTTTAAAATATTCCGGTCCTAAAAACTAGGGCTTTTCTGTGAGCAGAAAATGGTGGTTTCAGGGGTGAGAAAGAAAACGATTTAGAGGTTTTAAAGTCCCTAGAACCTTTCCAATCTAATCCTATGTGCTTGGATCAAGCCTTAGGTATTGAATAGAATGATTGTATAGAAGTAAATAAGGGTTGTTGAAAATAAAAGGTGTCGATTTCACATTATTTAAGGATTAGTGAAAATAAATATGGCAGACGAGGGAAAGAAAAACTATCCAACTAGGGCTTTGAACACAGAAAAAGCTAAGAAATTGATCAGAGACTTAACCCTAACCTTAAAAAAGGAATAGGAAAGATTCCCTTACCTGTAAATTGATGCCACGTGGTGAGTAGGGATAGGTTGGAGCTTCAACAAAATATCTTGGCGTGTTTTGACCTAGAGGCTCTTTGCTCAATTACTCGCGTTTGGATAACACTAACATGACCCTGGTTTCGTTTATATATCCAAGCAACCTTTTGGCATTAAATGTGGTAGGTGTGATTGGAGGGCCAAAGGAGAAGTTCTCTGATCATATCGGAGGCAAAAAAATTAACTCCTTCGATGTGTTCAAAGGATTTAGATTTATCTCCTCTGAACACATCAGAGGAGTTTCATCTAACTTGTGTGATATCAATTCCTACCACGACAGAAGAAAGTAACTTCTCTGAACTGTTCGATGAATTTAGAATAAAATTCTCCAAATCATTCGAATAAGTTAAAATAAAGTCCTATGAACTTCTTAGAGAAGTTAGAATAAAATCCTCTGAAATGTTCGAAGAAGTTAGAAGAAACTCCTTTGAACTATTCAAAGACATTATAAGAATTTTTTTCAATTTCACATTTGGATTTCAACACCAAGTCTTGATGACTTTTTCAAGAAAAAAAATGATTCTTATAAGTATATTGAGGTGGAGAGGGAGACTTACGAGGATTTATATTAAGCTCAAAATATAAGGGACTCCATTTTCCAGGGAAGGTAATCAAGATCAAATGGAAAAATGAAGGGTTGTAGTTCCTGTCACAACAAATAGAGACACACTAGGTGAAGCCTTGGATCTTTGCCAGATGATTTCCACCCACAATTTAGGGAGGGTTCTCCATCATACAAAATCATAAAAGAGAAAATATAGGTCCCATAAATTTCATATTGAAAAGACTGAGGTGGCTCAAAGAGGGGTAACACCTTTTCCAATTAATAAATTTATTTCAAATTGATATCTCCTCACATGGTAAATGGATAGAAAGGAAGATGTAGGTAGAATAATATAAACAAAACATCGAGAATGATGAGAATACAAGTGATAGTGCATTTCTATGGGGTCTCTCTACTACCATTTATCATCCATATCACTAATGGAGTAACCCCAATGTCACAAGCCTTTCTTTGTTTCCAGTTAGCATACATAGCCTCGACAAAGATACCTGCATGTCCCATGTGATTTGGAAAGCCTTTCTCCAAGCCTTTACCTTTTATAATATTTTATTCTCTTTTTTTAGAGATATAGGTGGATGAGGGGATTACAGTTAACCTTTAAAGGAACTTGTGATGGTGAGATCTGCTAACTTAATTATGGATGAGAAAAATTCCTCAGACATGATTCCCATTATACTACGAATATTTCATCTAGACCATTTTCATGTAGGCCATATAACATAGAAATCTATTGTTCAATGCAGTCTCTTGGCTCTTTATTTTCCTCATGTCTCTTTGTATTGCTAATATATGTTCCTCCACCAGATATTGTCTTGTGATATTGTGTGAATGTCTTACATATCTAGGGGGATATGTAGATTTGACATTGTATTACATATATGTTTAGGATATCTGCACCAAATGTGCTATGTTTAGACATGTGACTTATGCTAAGTTGTGAGAACATCAAAATCACAAATGCAGTCATCAAGAAGGATAAAGGAAAATCTTATTAATAAAAAAGATTAAGAACACCAACCTAACTAAAAAAGAAAAATCAAATGAAAAATAGAATTAGGATTTATTTAGGTACAAGGGATCAACAACCTAAATGGATAATTGATGTAATGTTTGAGGATTTGGCCATTAATAGGGAGAGAGTCAATTTATCCCTAGAGGTTCTACAATTGAAAAGTGTCTTGGCCAATCTTTTCTTTAATGAGGTAAGGGCCAAGCCAAATATATTGAAATTTTGAATGTTTCCCTTTATCTTCATATGGATTTTCCCATTTTAGAACTAAGTCTCAAACATGAAACTCTTTCTCACCTACATATTTCTTTTCAAACCAATTTTTTACTATTTTTTGGTGATCTTCAAACTTTCTTTTGGTTTTGTAACGCATTTCCTCAAGGTTCAACAAGGTATTGATACAACTTTGGATGATAGGGAATTATCTGCCTCAAGAATGTTTTGTAAGTTGGAGGGAAGGTATGTAGATGTTTGAGGGTAGAAAAACTTATTTTCCATACACAAGAAAGTAAGGTGAAGTTTTGGTGCAATCTTTGGGACTGACATGATCCGCCCAAAGAGAATTTTGTAATGCATTGTCACAATTTCTCTGGTGATCAACTACAATTTGTTTAAGGATACAAATGATTCTTGTTTGTAGATTCTGCTAAGTCATTTCCTTTAGAGTAGTAATTGGTTGCTTATTTTAAAATAATCATGTTTTCCAATGCGTACTCAAATAATTTCAAGGATGATAAATAAGTAGCATTATCAAATACTAAAGAATTAGGAATTCCAAACGTTGTGATAATGTGTAGCTCGAGAAAATTTATTACTACTTCCTCATTCACTTTGACTAAAGGTATTTCTTCAATCCAACATGTGAAATAATCAGTAACAGTCATAATATAGCTATGTTTCTTGGAAAAATGAGGATTTATCTCACCAAGGATATCTAGGCCCCACTACTCGAAGGGTTCTTCTACTTCTATAGTTTGGAGAGGAAGAGTAGTTTTGCGTTCCCTCCCCACAACCTTTTGACATGATTCACTGCTCCTTGACTATGCATGAGAATTATTGAAGAGTGTGGGACAATATTATCCTACTCTCAAAAATTTGTTTGTTTTTGTGTCTCCTAAAATTTGACCACTAACTGGTCCATCATTCATATATTTCATGACATTATCAACATATTGTCTTTCGTGGAATCTGAGTAACACTCCATCATAATTCTTTCTAATAAAGATACCATGTAACAATTGATTATGTAAATATTTCAATCATGGCACTCTTTTTTTGTTATCATTGAGATGGTATAGAGTAGTTCCATGTTGCAGATAATATATAAGATCATTGTAACATGATCCTTCAATGGCTAGGACATATGGAACCTACTAATTATATATTGTAGGTTCATCTTGCCAACCATCCTCCTCTTGTTCTTCAATGCCATCTCCTTGTGTCACTAATTTACACAAAGCCTTGACCTTTCACAATATTGATTGGTTTGAATTCAAGGTCATACTCTTGTAGAGATGTCATCCAATTCCATCGTCTTTCACCCAATTCTTTTTTAACAAACATGGGCCCTACTTCTAGGTGTGGGATGATGAATTTAGTGTGATTTTTTAGGATCTAAGGTCTGAACTGTTTGATGGATTTATGGACAACAAATGATTTCTTGTCCACTGGAAGATAATTTCGTTCAACACATTATAACCTAGTGCTCATAAATGTGATTGGGTATTCGTCTCCTTGTTCATCCTTTTGAGTGAGAACTGTTGCTGACAAGTAATCAAATGCATATGTGTATAGCAGGGAATGTTTGAAGAAATCAGGACCCCAAAGAGATGGTGCGTTGGATATAGTGGTTTTAATGTTTTCAAGTGCTTCCTTCTCCAATGATGTCCACTTGAACTGCACAACATTTTTAATCATCTTTTGTAATGGTTTCACAATTTCAACAAAATCTGAAACAAATATTCTTATGAAATTGATTATGTCGAAGAATGATTGCATGGACCTCTTGCTGTGTGGTGGAGAAATTAGTAGAATGGATTGATTCTTTCTGGATCCACTAAAATCCTGTATTTATAAATAGTGTTTCCTAATAAAATACCTTCCGAAACAATTAATATAGTTTTCTTGGTATTAAAATAAATCCCATATTTTTTGCACTATTCAAAAATCTATTTTAGATGTTTTGGGTGGTCTTCTCTTTTTTTAGAATAAATAGTGATGTCATGAAGGTAACCCACTAGGATTTGACCGATTAATCCTCTTAAATAAATGTTCATTTCCCTATGAAATGTAGCTCATGTTTTCATAAGATCAAAGGGAATGTGTCTATAAGCATAAGTTCCCCATTTTTTCCGAAAGTGGTTTTCAATTGGTCTAGTTCTGCCATGAGAACCTAATTGTATCCAGAAAAAACATCTAATAGAGAGAATAGTTGAGCTATGGAGATGAGTTGTAGGATTTGTTCAATTGGGGGAAATGGATAGTTATGTTTTTCATAAGTGCGAATGAGATTCCCGAAATCTATACATATTGTTATTTCTCCCGAATTGTTTCTTATGAGCACCATATTAGAGACCCGACTCGAATGTCTCACTTCGAAAATGATTTAGGCATACAATAACTTCTTGAGTTCTTTCTATATTATAGGTTCGAGAGTTGGATGTATCTTTCTAATATTTGTTGTAATGGATTGATCCCTTCTTTGAAGGGGATCACATGTTGTATGATCCATGCATCATACATCTTCAAATCATCATATGTCCAGGAAAATAAATCTTGATACTTCTTGAATAATTCTGTGACTGTGTACTTTTATGAATATGAACAGTAGGTGCCCAGGTTAACATATTTAGGATGCTCATATGTTCCCAAATTGACCAAGAAATGCATCATAGTGGAGCTATTGGTATTCATATTATATGGCCTCATAAAATTAGATTGTAAATTAAATAATTTTTCAAAAGTCAAAATGTTATTTAGAACACAGTTTTTCTTCACCTTGTTATTTTCTTCTCGATAAGTTTGCAACTCTTGTTGATGTACCTCATCATCAATCACTGAATCTTGGAATGTGTCTAAACTAGTAAGAAATTTAATAACATGAGAATCACTATCGAACACTCTCCAACTCGTGACATTGTCTGGTACGGAGGGCATAAACATCATTTCAATCAAAAAAACATCATTAAAAGGCATAAATTTAGATGTTGCATTGGTCAAACTATCTGCATCTATATTTGAATCATGAGGTATGGAATTAATATTAAATGCATCAAATGAATAAATAATATTCCATACCTCTTGTTGGTAACCCTTTAGATGAAGAGACATGAAATGAATAATGTTACTTACCTATCAAAAAAATATCTCAAAATAAACAAACACTTTAAGGTATTTTAACTTGTGGTCAATGGAATTTTTAAGGCCTTGCACTAAGGCTTCATATTAAGCAGTTTTGTTGGTGCATTATGTTATCACACAAACTTGTCAGAGTTCTATGGGGTTGTGGTTTCTACCTAAGTCTGTGTTTTTCCTACTCTCTCTCCTTTCCCAGACCAATTCTTAATTTTTTCCCCTTCGGTTTGTAAAACCATTTTCATTTTCCCCCCTCAGTGTTTAAAGTGTCATGGTATCCCTATTCTCCTAGCCCCTATCCACTCGTTCAAGTCTTTTTTTACACAAGCCACAACCGCGAGCTCAAAGCGCAACGCTCAGAGTAGTCTAATATGGACTCAAATCAAGCGAGCAAGCAAGATCAACTTTCAATGGCAGAGATCCATCAAGCATATCAGATTGATGACCATAGAGCAATTGGGATCATATAGTTGCACGAGGTATATCATCAAATTTCTAAAATTGCAAGGCCAATCCTAGCCATTGATCCTGGGAAGGACATGTGGCACATGATTAGCATTCCGATGACTCGCAAAATGGAGCAGTCAAAGAGCCAATTCATGAGGATTCGTGAATTGAGAAATCACAAAATGATATGAACTATTCATTTCAAAAGGACACATGGTACACGATTAGCAATTGTGTGGTCTCGCGAGACGAAGTAGTCAAAGATCAGAGTCTTTAGAACTTGCGAAATGCGAAATAGAGAAAAGATCACAGTCGTTGATCAAAAGGGAGATCTAGACCATCAGGACAAAGGTAGACGAGGTTCGTTTGATGTGAAGAGACACATGTAACCTGATCCAAGTGATCGTGATCTCGCAACTCAGATATTTCAGCATGGAACATAGTGCGAACTTGTGAAACGTGAAATCCTGAAATGCCTGGGGATCAGGCCCACAATCACAGCCCAAGGGCATATGGAAAGTGCAGACAAAAGAAAGGTAGGAACCTGTTTAAGTGACAGGAAACTGAAGTTATTCGAGGTGATGATCATGGCCATCAAATTCAAGGCAAATCCAGCCATTGATATAGATGGGTCGTTTCGCATTTTCGAGCATCAGGATATTTGAAATCAAGGGGAGTGAAAACTCTCGAAATGTGAAATACCAATATTTCATGTGGAATAAGCATGAGTTCGTGTCCTAAGGTCATGTGAAGTGATGGAAAGGAGTTGCGCTCAGATGAAAGTGCTCATTTTGGCCTCATCAGAAGATCTGCGTGGTTTCGAAGCATTATGCTTGACTTGGAGGAGTCGTGAACGTCTCCTGGAGCCTTCATGGGTGTCATGCCTCATCTTGATACCGATGAAAGTAGTTAATGTAAATGGGGAAGGTGGTTGAAACCTCATTTCACCACATAAATAGAAAGCATAGAAGAACTGGTCATGGAAGAAGACTGGCAGCCCAATGTTACCCTGTCAAAATATTTTTTTGCAAAGCCCATACTAATATGATCTTGCATCAGATAGAAGAATGTAAGTGTATATTGACAGAAGAAAATGAAGACACTAAGCCTTCAATGTAGTGACCAAAGAACACTCCTGGTGGGAGCTAGTAGTTCTAAGTATAAATAGTTAGTTTTGATATTTTGTTAGGGTCGATGGTAGAGCAAAGCTCCTGTATTGTAAAGTTTTAATGAAACGTCTAGTTTTTTGTCTATGTATCTATATTTGAGACTTATTCTTTAATGACAGTCAGCTCTCTTACTCCCTCTTGTTTCCATATGATGTTGAAAGAGTTCATGATTGATGGATTCACTTGAATTATTGTGACTGCATTATGATGAAAGTTTGATTATAATGTTGTTATAATTCCTTTTAGTTTCTTTAGGATTTAAACTGAAGAAGATATTAAGTTTAAGTTGTTTCTCTTTGGGTTGCTGGAAGACATGGTGTCCATGGCATACCTATACATTTTTCTCACCGAAGTCTTCCTCCTACTCACCTATACTACAACCTACTGACTGAAGTTAAACCAAGACCTCACCTTATTGTGCATATAAGTCCAATTTTATGAGTTAAGATGATATTTTCTTGAGATTGTGCCCATATGACCTTTTTATAACCAACCTGTGACATAAAATTCTGATGGGTATCGGGATTACCTGTGCCACAATCCAAAGGTGACTTTTGGTGCTAACATTTTTGGGGTCGTTGCTAGGGATGGAAGTGAAGAAATTTTCCCTCAGTAGAATGACAAAGAGCTTCTGATTCATAAGATGCATCAGATATTAGAACCATTGAATATTGCACTTACACCTGGAGACTCCACTATCTCAACTCTACTGTTTTGGTGTGGCCGCTTATGACTACACCTGGTAGCCCTTGGGAGAAAAAAATTATCAAATATGGTATTCGATGGTCTTTGATGGTGAACAAAGACTATACACACTCATGTTGCATATCATTCACCTGGTGAATCCATGATTAAAGAATCCAATGGTCACTCCATTATTCCGAAATTGATCGACGACTCCAACAGTTTGAAATGGAAAAAATCTTGTCTTGGAGGTTTTCTCCTTTTAATTTATCTATTGTCTCAAGTTTTCAAAATGTTCTCCCTACTGTGGATGAATGGGGGGATTATTTTCCCATATTTAGAAAACATAGAGATGACAATCCCGTCAAGCATATCTGTGAGTTCCATGAACTCATGCATTAGTGGGTGATACATCACGAGGATGTGTTAATAAACATGTTCATGTTATCATTAGATGGGGATGCTCGTGAGTGGTATCGATCCTTTCCCCCTGCTAGCATCTCCTCCCTAAGATATTTTCATGTAGCTTTCAATACTCAATGTCAAAAGTTTTATTCCTCTGAGTTAATTCGTCATACTTGTTGTGAGGAATATAGAGATGGTGTTCACTACACAGTTTGTTCTTTCAGAAGATGTGAGAATGAAGGATATACCTCGAAGGAGTTGATGGAGCTGGTAAAATATCTTTCTGCAAGGGTGGAGGAATTGGAGGAATAATTTGCTTGTCGCTCTTACGAACAAGATGCAGAGGATATTCCGGTCATTGAAACATATGTTCTTGGAATCCCTGCATATGATGAGTAAGTTATGTTGGATACTGACCAAGAACAAACAACTTTTGATGGATATCCCAGTGAGGATGACGAAAAGCAGATCTCTTCCATTTTTCCTATTTATAGTGATTGTGAAACTGATCCTGGGGAAATCCATGAAGGAGAAAAGGAGGGGACANATATCACTAATGGAGTAACCCCAATGTCACAAGCCTTTCTTTGTTTCCAGTTAGCATACATAGCCTCGACAAAGATACCTGCATGTCCCATGTGATTTGGAAAGCCTTTCTCCAATCCTTTACCTTTTATAATATTTTATTCTCTTTTTTTAGAGATATAGGTGGATGAGGGGATTACAATTAACCTTTAAAGGAACTTGTGATGGTGAGATCTGCTAACTTGATTATGGATGAGAAAAATTCCTTAGACACGATTCCCATTATACTACGAATATTTCATCTAGACCATTTTCATGTAGGCCATATAACATAGAAATCTATTGTTCAATGCAGTCTCTTGGCTCTTTATTTTCCTCATGTCTCTTTGTATTGCTAAGATATGTTCCTCCACCAGATATTGTCTTGTGATATTGTGTGAATGTCTTACATATCTAGGGGGATATGTAGATTTGACATTGTATTACATATATGTTTAGGATACCTGCACCAAATGTGCTATGTTTAGACATGTGACTTATGCTAAGTTGTGAGAACATCAAAATCACAAATTCAGTCATCAAGAAGGATAAAGGAAAATCTTATTAATAAAAAATATTAAGAACACCAACCTAACTAAAAAAGAAAAATCAAATGAAAAATAGAATTAGGATTTATTTAGGTACAAGGGATCAACAACCTAAATGGATAACTGATGTAATGTTTGAGGATTTGGCCATTAATAGGGAAAGAGTCAATTTATCCCTAGAGGTTCTACAATTTTAAAGTGTCTTGGCCAATGTTTTCTTTAATGAGGTAAGGGCCAAGCCAAAGATATTGAAATTTTGAATGTTTCCCTTTATCTTTATATGGATTTTCCCATTTTAGAACTAAGTCTCAAACATGAAACTCTTTCTCACCTACATATTTCTTTTCAAACCAATTTTTTACTATTTTTTGGTGATCTTCAAACTTTCTTTTGGTTTTGTAACGCATTTCCTCAAGGTTCAACAAGGTATTGATACAACTTTGGATGATAGGGAATTATCTGCCTCAAGAATGTTTTGTAAGTTGGAGGGAAGGTATGTAGATGTTTGAGGGTAGAAAAACTTATTTTCCATACACAAGAAAGTAAGGTGAAGTTTTGGTGCAATCTTTGGGACTGACATGATCCGCCCAAAGAGAATTTTGTAATGCATTGTCACAATTTCTCTGGTGATCAACTACAATTTGTTTAAGGATACAAATGATTCTTGTTTGTAGATTCTGCTAAGTCATTTCCTTTAGAGTAGTAATTGGTTGCTTATTTTAAAATAATCATGTTTTCCAATGCGTACTCAAATAATTTCAAGGATGATAAATAAGTAGCATTATCAAATACTAAAGAATTAGGAATTCCAAACGTTGTGATAATGTGTAGCTCGAGAAAATTTATTACTACTTCCTCATTCACTTTGACTAAAGGTATTTCTTCAATCCAACATGTGAAATAATCAGTAACAGTCATAATATAGCTATGTTTCTTGGAAAAATGAGGATTTATCTCACCAAGGATATCTAGGCCCCACTACTCGAAGGGTTCTTCTACTTCTATAGTTTGGAGAGGAAGAGTAGTTTTGCGTTCCCTCCCCACAACCTTTTGACATGATTCACTGCTCCTTGACTATGCATGAGAATTATTGAAGAGTGTGGGACAATATTATCCTACTCTCAAAAATTTGTTTGTTTTTGTGTCTCCTAAAATTTGACCACTAACTGGTCCATCATTCATATATTTCATGACATTATCAACATATTGTCTTTCGTGGAATCTGAGTAACACTCCATCATAATTCTTTCTAATAAAGATACCATGTAACAATTGATTATGTAAATATTTCAATCATGGCACTCTTTTTTTGTTATCATTGAGATGGTATAGAGTAGTTCCATGTTGCAGATAATATATAAGATCATTGTAACATGATCCTTCAATGGCTAGGACATATGGAACCTACTAATTATATATTGTAGGTTCATCTTGCCAACCATCCTCCTCTTGTTCTTCAATGCCATCTCCTTGTGTCACTAATTTACACAAAGCCTTGACCTTTCACAATATTGATTGGTTTGAATTCAAGGTCATACTCTTGTAGAGATGTCATCCAATTCCATCGTCTTTCACCCAATTCTTTTTTAACAAACATGGGCCCTACTTCTAGGTGTGGGATGATGAATTTAGTGTGATTTTTTAGGATCTAAGGTCTGAACTGTTTGATGGATTTATGGACAACAAATGATTTCTTGTCCACTGGAAGATAATTTCGTTCAACACATTATAACCTAGTGCTCATAAATGTGATTGGGTATTCGTCTCCTTGTTCATCCTTTTGAGTGAGAACTGTTGCTGACAAGTAATCAAATGCATATGTGTATAGCAGGGAATGTTTGAAGAAATCAGGACCCCAAAGAGATGGTGCGTTGGATATAGTGGTTTTAATGTTTTCAAGTGCTTCCTTCTCCAATGATGTCCACTTGAACTGCACAACATTTTTAATCATCTTTTGTAATGGTTTCACAATTTCAACAAAATCTGAAACAAATATTCTTATGAAATTGATTATGTCGAAGAATGATTGCATGGACCTCTTGCTGTGTGGTGGAGAAATTAGTAGAATGGATTGATTCTTTCTGGATCCACTAAAATCCTGTATTTATAAATAGTGTTTCCTAATAAAATACCTTCCGAAACAATTAATATAGTTT
Organism: Picea glauca; assembly: GCA_000966675.3. NCBI lineage: Eukaryota > Viridiplantae > Streptophyta > Pinopsida > Pinales > Pinaceae > Picea > Picea glauca. The sequence goes on along the minus strand of JZKD02S1818146.1, from coordinate 6,826 downwards.
TCTTGGTATTAAAATAAATCCCATATTTTTTGCACTATTCAAAAATCTATTTTAGATGTTTTGGGTGGTCTTCTCTTTTTTTAGAATAAATAGTGATGTCATGAAGGTAACCCACTAGGATTTGACCGATTAATCCTCTTAAATAAATGTTCATTTCCCTATGAAATGTAGCTCATGTTTTCATAAGATCAAAGGGAATGTGTCTATAAGCATAAGTTCCCCATTTTTTCCGAAAGTGGTTTTCAATTGGTCTAGTTCTGCCATGAGAACCTAATTGTATCCAGAAAAAACATCTAATAGAGAGAATAGTTGAGCTATGGAGATGAGTTGTAGGATTTGTTCAATTGGGGGAAATGGATAGTTATGTTTTTCATAAGTGCGAATGAGATTCCCGAAATCTATACATATTGTTATTTCTCCCGAATTGTTTCTTATGAGCACCATATTAGAGACCCGACTCGAATGTCTCACTTCGAAAATGATTTAGGCATACAATAACTTCTTGAGTTCTTTCTATATTATAGGTTCGAGAGTTGGATGTATCTTTCTAATATTTGTTGTAATGGATTGATCCCTTCTTTGAAGGGGATCACATGTTGTATGATCCATGCATCATACATCTTCAAATCATCATATGTCCAGGAAAATAAATCTTGATACTTCTTGAATAATTCTGTGACTGTGTACTTTTATGAATATGAACAGTAGGTGCCCAGGTTAACATATTTAGGATGCTCATATGTTCCCAAATTGACCAAGAAATGCATCATAGTGGAGCTATTGGTATTCATATTATATGGCCTCATAAAATTAGATTGTAAATTAAATAATTTTTCAAAAGTCAAAATGTTATTTAGAACACAGTTTTTCTTCACCTTGTTATTTTCTTCTCGATAAGTTTGCAACTCTTGTTGATGTACCTCATCATCAATCACTGAATCTTGGAATGTGTCTAAACTAGTAAGAAATTTAATAACATGAGAATCACTATCGAACACTCTCCAACTCGTGACATTGTCTGGTACGGAGGGCATAAACATCATTTCAATCAAAAAAACATCATTAAAAGGCATAAATTTAGATGTTGCATTGGTCAAACTATCTGCATCTATATTTGAATCATGAGGTATGGAATTAATATTAAATGCATCAAATGAATAAATAATATTCCATACCTCTTGTTGGTAACCCTTTAGATGAAGAGACATGAAATGAATAATGTTACTTACCTATCAAAAAAATATCTCAAAATAAACAAACACTTTAAGGTATTTTAACTTGTGGTCAATGGAATTTTTAAGGCCTTGCACTAAGGCTTCATATTAAGCAGTTTTGTTGGTGCATTATGTTATCACACAAACTTGTCAGAGTTCTATGGGGTTGTGGTTTCTACCTAAGTCTGTGTTTTTCCTACTCTCTCTCCTTTCCCAGACCAATTCTTAATTTTTTCCCCTTCGGTTTGTAAAACCATTTTCATTTTCCCCCCTCAGTGTTTAAAGTGTCATGGTATCCCTATTCTCCTAGCCCCTATCCACTCGTTCAAGTCTTTTTTTACACAAGCCACAACCGCGAGCTCAAAGCGCAACGCTCAGAGTAGTCTAATATGGACTCAAATCAAGCGAGCAAGCAAGATCAACTTTCAATGGCAGAGATCCATCAAGCATATCAGATTGATGACCATAGAGCAATTGGGATCATATAGTTGCACGAGGTATATCATCAAATTTCTAAAATTGCAAGGCCAATCCTAGCCATTGATCCTGGGAAGGACATGTGGCACATGATTAGCATTCCGATGACTCGCAAAATGGAGCAGTCAAAGAGCCAATTCATGAGGATTCGTGAATTGAGAAATCACAAAATGATATGAACTATTCATTTCAAAAGGACACATGGTACACGATTAGCAATTGTGTGGTCTCGCGAGACGAAGTAGTCAAAGATCAGAGTCTTTAGAACTTGCGAAATGCGAAATAGAGAAAAGATCACAGTCGTTGATCAAAAGGGAGATCTAGACCATCAGGACAAAGGTAGACGAGGTTCGTTTGATGTGAAGAGACACATGTAACCTGATCCAAGTGATCGTGATCTCGCAACTCAGATATTTCAGCATGGAACATAGTGCGAACTTGTGAAACGTGAAATCCTGAAATGCCTGGGGATCAGGCCCACAATCACAGCCCAAGGGCATATGGAAAGTGCAGACAAAAGAAAGGTAGGAACCTGTTTAAGTGACAGGAAACTGAAGTTATTCGAGGTGATGATCATGGCCATCAAATTCAAGGCAAATCCAGCCATTGATATAGATGGGTCGTTTCGCATTTTCGAGCATCAGGATATTTGAAATCAAGGGGAGTGAAAACTCTCGAAATGTGAAATACCAATATTTCATGTGGAATAAGCATGAGTTCGTGTCCTAAGGTCATGTGAAGTGATGGAAAGGAGTTGCGCTCAGATGAAAGTGCTCATTTTGGCCTCATCAGAAGATCTGCGTGGTTTCGAAGCATTATGCTTGACTTGGAGGAGTCGTGAACGTCTCCTGGAGCCTTCATGGGTGTCATGCCTCATCTTGATACCGATGAAAGTAGTTAATGTAAATGGGGAAGGTGGTTGAAACCTCATTTCACCACATAAATAGAAAGCATAGAAGAACTGGTCATGGAAGAAGACTGGCAGCCCAATGTTACCCTGTCAAAATATTTTTTTGCAAAGCCCATACTAATATGATCTTGCATCAGATAGAAGAATGTAAGTGTATATTGACAGAAGAAAATGAAGACACTAAGCCTTCAATGTAGTGACCAAAGAACACTCCTGGTGGGAGCTAGTAGTTCTAAGTATAAATAGTTAGTTTTGATATTTTGTTAGGGTCGATGGTAGAGCAAAGCTCCTGTATTGTAAAGTTTTAATGAAACGTCTAGTTTTTTGTCTATGTATCTATATTTGAGACTTATTCTTTAATGACAGTCAGCTCTCTTACTCCCTCTTGTTTCCATATGATGTTGAAAGAGTTCATGATTGATGGATTCACTTGAATTATTGTGACTGCATTATGATGAAAGTTTGATTATAATGTTGTTATAATTCCTTTTAGTTTCTTTAGGATTTAAACTGAAGAAGATATTAAGTTTAAGTTGTTTCTCTTTGGGTTGCTGGAAGACATGGTGTCCATGGCATACCTATACATTTTTCTCACCGAAGTCTTCCTCCTACTCACCTATACTACAACCTACTGACTGAAGTTAAACCAAGACCTCACCTTATTGTGCATATAAGTCCAATTTTATGAGTTAAGATGATATTTTCTTGAGATTGTGCCCATATGACCTTTTTATAACCAACCTGTGACATAAAATTCTGATGGGTATCGGGATTACCTGTGCCACAATCCAAAGGTGACTTTTGGTGCTAACATTTTTGGGGTCGTTGCTAGGGATGGAAGTGAAGAAATTTTCCCTCAGTAGAATGACAAAGAGCTTCTGATTCATAAGATGCATCAGATATTAGAACCATTGAATATTGCACTTACACCTGGAGACTCCACTATCTCAACTCTACTGTTTTGGTGTGGCCGCTTATGACTACACCTGGTAGCCCTTGGGAGAAAAAAATTATCAAATATGGTATTCGATGGTCTTTGATGGTGAACAAAGACTATACACACTCATGTTGCATATCATTCACCTGGTGAATCCATGATTAAAGAATCCAATGGTCACTCCATTATTCCGAAATTGATCGACGACTCCAACAGTTTGAAATGGAAAAAATCTTGTCTTGGAGGTTTTCTCCTTTTAATTTATCTATTGTCTCAAGTTTTCAAAATGTTCTCCCTACTGTGGATGAATGGGGGGATTATTTTCCCATATTTAGAAAACATAGAGATGACAATCCCGTCAAGCATATCTGTGAGTTCCATGAACTCATGCATTAGTGGGTGATACATCACGAGGATGTGTTAATAAACATGTTCATGTTATCATTAGATGGGGATGCTCGTGAGTGGTATCGATCCTTTCCCCCTGCTAGCATCTCCTCCCTAAGATATTTTCATGTAGCTTTCAATACTCAATGTCAAAAGTTTTATTCCTCTGAGTTAATTCGTCATACTTGTTGTGAGGAATATAGAGATGGTGTTCACTACACAGTTTGTTCTTTCAGAAGATGTGAGAATGAAGGATATACCTCGAAGGAGTTGATGGAGCTGGTAAAATATCTTTCTGCAAGGGTGGAGGAATTGGAGGAATAATTTGCTTGTCGCTCTTACGAACAAGATGCAGAGGATATTCCGGTCATTGAAACATATGTTCTTGGAATCCCTGCATATGATGAGTAAGTTATGTTGGATACTGACCAAGAACAAACAACTTTTGATGGATATCCCAGTGAGGATGACGAAAAGCAGATCTCTTCCATTTTTCCTATTTATAGTGATTGTGAAACTGATCCTGGGGAAATCCATGAAGGAGAAAAGGAGGGGACACATCTCTCGGCTATCTTGGTTTAGATGTTTTCCCCTTTCAATTTCTCATCCATATCTCGTGATCCACATCCAGTGTCAGCTATAAACAAATGGGATGATTATCTTCCGAGATTCAAAGGTGGCAAGCATGACCATCCTAGTGAGCACTTATTAAAATTTCATGTATGCATGCTTGAACATGGCTTCTTTCATGAGGATGTTTGGATCAAGATGTTCTGTTTTTATTCAGAAGAAGATGATCCTGGATAGTGTCTACCTCTCCCTGCTATTAGTATCCATTCTTTGAAGGATTTTCACGATGCTTTTAATTCATATTATGGGAGGATTTAGCCAGCTCGTCTTATTTTTTATGACTGTTGTAAGAGGTTTACACTCCACATTCTGTAGATGATAGAGTTTTCCTCGTGTGATGAGTCTGATAAAGAGTTGATTGAGAGAGAAATCGAGGATGAAAGTGAGTATCTTGCAAATACAGATGAAAAAATTTCTCTCTCTATTTCTCAAGGAGAAGTCCTTCCAGATATGATTGATGATAGCGTTGATGATGGCATAGATATGGATGCATTGTTCTCCACCCCTAGTATTCCTATTGTCTCAGTTTTAAAAGAAGAAGTGGTCGAAGAAAAGAATCAAGATATCACTATTTTATCTTTGCAAGATAGAAGATTTTTACACTCACCTACCCCTAAAGAGTATTCATAAGAAGAAAGCATAGGCTGCTAATATTCTTATGAAAGCAAAAGATCCTACAAAGAGCAACATGATAGAGAGAAAGCTCCATCCATGATATACATGTAGAGACTTATTTCTCTTAGCTAGCATATTTTATCAGAGCAAACAAAGGAGAAATGCAGGAGCTAAAGGTGCAGTTTATCTCCTGTCTTGAACCTCCAAATGAGAAAGTATCACCTGGGAACAGCCGACCTGCATCATTCCTCTACCCACCTGTACACTCTAAGAACATTGAACTATAGGTAAGAAACAAGGATGTGCAGGAGGTAATTTCTTACCAGTTGAGCTTTCCTGAGTATAATTTTTTTGACCTCGTGGGGTTGTATATGGAGCTATGTTTTTCAAAAGCATTGGAGCCTACAAAATTGTTCATATTATCATCATTCGGAGGTATTGCCAATGTTCCAATACATGTTTTCTTTATGCTGTCATACTTCCCTTAATGCTTATGGATTATTTGCAGTAAAGAGAAGAATTATATTACCAAACAGTCTAGGTGCTTATGGTGGAAGTTTTCTTTCACCTAACAATTTGTTAAAATCATTTATCCTAGGACTATACATAAATAAGCTCTTTCTAGAGCCCATGTATTTTCTTTTGTTTAGAGTAATTATCGGCCTTTAATCCTTAGAAGGATGTCTTTTGAGAATAAATCCATAACCCAACAGCTAAGGAACTGGAATTACTTGTTCTTGGCAACTCGCAGGGAGCATGCCATCCCCTATGGAGCCAAATGTTATCACACAAACTTGTCAGAGTCCTGTGGGGTTATGGTTTCTACCTAAGTATGTGTTTTTCCTACTCTCTCTCCTTTCGCAAACCAATTCTTAAGTTTTTTCCCCTTCATATTGTAAAACCATTTTCGTTTCCCCCCCCTATGTTTAAAGTGCCACGGTCTCCCTATTTTCCTAGCCCCTATCTAGTCGGCCAAGTATTTGTTTACATAGGTCGTAGCCGCAATCTCAAAGAACGACACTTAGAGAAGTCTAGTATGGACTCAAATCAAGTGAGCGAGAAAGATCAGCTTTCAACGACAAAGATCCATCATGCAGATTGGATCAATGGTCGTCATGTGATAAATATCATAGAGTTGCATGAGGCATAGCGTCAGAGTTGCACGAGGCCAATCCTAGTCGTTGATCCTAGGAAGGACACATGGCATAGGATTAGAATTTCGCTGACTCGTAGAATGGAGCAGTCAAAGAGCAGATTCATGAGGATTCGAGAATTGCAAAATTGTGAAATGATCTGAGCCATTTATTTCAGAAGGACACATGGTGCATGATTAGCAATTTCACGGTTTCACGAGATGGAGCAGTCAAAGAGAAGAGTCTTTAGAACTCGCGAAATGCAAAATAGTGAAAAGATCGAAGTCATTGATCAAAAGGGAGATCTGGACCGTTGGGACAAAGGTAGATCAAGGTCGTCCGATGTTAAGGGACATGTAATGTACCTCAAAAATCTGTATTGACAATTGATTGGCTCGTTAATGTATGTGGGGAATACTCAATCGAATATTTGTTTTTGTGGGACGTTTAAGTTATGATATACAGCTACATGGATTTATCAATTCAGATTGGGCAGGGAGTGCAGATGGCAGAAGAAGTGCTA
>JZKD02S1818135.1:6710-17337 GCA_000966675.3 Picea glauca | reverse complement strand
TCACTTGTCGTATTTCAAGCAAATATAGCCGAAAAATATTCTTGAAAAAAGACCAAAATGTAAAACGTTTAACCTACAACTACTTTAAATTTCATTTTTATTTTTAAATTATATATATATATATATAATATTGTTTTCCAAAAAAACTGGTATGTTTTTTTATTTTTTAATTATGTTTTTAAAATAAATAAATAAATAAAATGTTTATTTTTTTAAATTTTTATGTATAAAAAAGAATGTGTTTTTTTTGTTTGTTTGTTTTTTTTCTTTTTCTTTTTCTTTTTTTCTTTTTTACGATTTTGTTTGCAACAATATTGGGCGATTTTGTTTGCAACAATATTGGGCTTTCGGGCCATGGTTTCTATGATGTCGCTTTTTAAACCCCAAAAAAGAGAGGGTGCTACTGATATCATATCTTTTCGATTCCGGTGTTGGTTTTAAGATTTTGGTTCCAAGGGTACCAATTCTCAAGGCCACAATTTAAAATAACTTGCAATTTTATTTCTAGAAAAAGGGGGACTACCGAGAGTACCACTTTTTCCACTTTTTTATTTGGGGGTTGATTTTAAGATTTTGGTTGCAAATGTACTGATTATCAAGTCCATATGTTTCAAAGAAGTTGTAGTTTTAACTTCGAAAAAAAATGGTGTTGTTGTTAGCACCACCTTTTGATTTGGGGGATGATTTTAAGGTTTTTGTTGACAACGTTATGAAGTTGTTAAAGCCATGGAAAAAAGAAGCTACCGATAGCACCACCTTTTGAAACGAGGGTAAAAGTAACCACTAAATGTGACCTCTAAAAAAACAAGAACTATAGAGGGTTCTCATCAAGTTGGTAACTATGTTTTGAGGTTTGAAAACGATAGGACAATACAAACATTAAAAAAATTATAGAAAAGAAGAGAAAGAAGAAAATGAATGAGCAAAAAGATGAAATAAGAGAGAAGGACATTAAGGAATAAGAAATGAAAGGAAAAGGATGTTTGACCTTCCATTTATTCTAGCGTCGTCTATATCATCTACCAATTCTACCCAAAAAGAGTCTTTTGGCAAAGAGGAAAGGATAAAGAAGAGGAAATTGGCTATGTAAAGTGTTGAATGGCCCAAAGAGCCATGAGGCTATGTTGTAGCCCTGGAATTGTTGGAAATAAATACTGAGCATCACCATTTGAAACTGATTTTCTCATTTGGGTTTTTAAGATAAAATCTATATTGTCCATTGTGCCTTTATTACTGTGTGATGACATTGTGGTTCTTAGTTGTGTTTTAGTAAATTGTTATGAGCATTTCTTACTATATCATGATGGTTCGTTCTTGTTTAAAATCACTTCTTGTTGATTTTTTTCATAATCACAATAACTATGAACCCCATACCATTCATCCATTTATTTAGTTCAATGAGATTGAATGCTATAATAATAAAGTAGTTTTTGCATCTTTCCAACTAGATTGTTATTTCAAACCTTTGTATTTAGTGGATACTCCCCTCACAAGTTCATGGGCATTTTGTATGGGCTATGATATGTATTAATAAGGTTATGGAATTGATTTTGTGTTGCCTCAGATCCCTTTGATTTCTTCAATAAATAAGTCAACCTCTTGGCTCGTCGTATCTTAGGTATTATGTGGCAAATTGAGTTGGGAAACAAGTGTAATAGTCTGAGCGTTGTCCATCCTACAGACATGCGTACGGAATTAAAAATATATGAATCTGTTTCCCAATGTACGTTGTTGAGTGACAATGAATGACAATAAAACATTTTTCCTTTGATAGTATTGGAGCGTCTGTCCCTCAGTAAAACTAGAGAGCAATATTCCATTTCATTCCTGGTATGAATTTGCAGGTGTATAAGTCAATGCTAAGAACATTGACATTGAGTAAAACATCTATGTTCTTTAATCAAAACTGGAGCAATGTACTTCTAAAGCATTGAATGTGTTTATTTATGTTGGAGCAATCTACTTTATTGTTGGTTTGACTTTGATCTACAATTAAGCATTCCTCTCTTGGGTATTGATGGAACAACCATCTCGTCGTAAACTAAAGAGTAATAATCCATTGGTTGTTGGAGAACACACTTACAAATTGCATATTCATTAGGTTGAGTTCTACATAGCTAGGAAGCAAAGTATAAATCCTCCTTTACCAACATATTTAGAGTGTTTTAATTACATTGTATTTATAAGCAACATTTGAATCCCATGAAGATTCAATTTAGCAAAAACAAATGTCCACATGTACATTGGCTTGTTTTCCAGTTAAAAATCTGTAGAGTAAAGAACTGCATTGAAGGAGAGTGGAATTTGTTGTCTAATTGCATAATAGACGTAGTGGTTCATTCATTTGATTAATGGCATTAGAACTTCTAGGTTGAGCCATGTACACCATTTTTGTTCATTCATTTGGCTAATTGTTGGCCCTTGACCAAGTTTTGAGGAATACTTGGTCATATTTGATGGTTTTTGGTACTGTGACAACTAGTCAGAGATGGAGCGCAACGTGAAGCGGAAATTAGGGAAGCAAAACCTATTTTTGGAATCTTTTTAGGATTTTTGGGTTGATGTAAAGGGAAAGGGATGTCGGCCCGTGGGTTTATCCACGCTTAGGCCCATTTTGTAATCTATAAATAGATACTTAGGCAATGTAAGTAGAAGAAGGGTAGTACATCTATGTGATGTATAGCTAAAGGCTTAGTGCTAGCAATGGGATCTATGTGATCGAATGTATATTGCAAGTGCTATGTGCATGATTGTAAGGATCTTGAAAAGCTAAGTGCAAGTTGTTGTAGTTTTGTGTTGAAGTGCAAGGAAGAAGGATCTAGCGAGCTACATAGATCTTTTGTCCTGTGCGAAGTAAGGATCATTGAAGCTCTGTGTTGTACCGCTTGACTGAGATAATATAAAAAAGAAGACTTTGTGGACGTAGCCCCTGAGTGGGGGTGAACCATGGTAACTTTGTTTATTGTGCTCTGTGCTTCGACCTAATGCGTTTATATCCTTCTTCGATAAGTGCTTGATGTGATTAAATAGATTTAGTTATGCTTTGTGCTTTTGAGATAGGAATGAATGTTAGATCTGATATATAAGATGCTTAAGTGTCTGATTTGGTGAATCCAATCTATCTTGTTGTATCTAAGTGCTAGGTCTTCTCGAATCTAAGTATATACTGCGATGATCTATGCTATCTGTGAAGTGTTGTAAGGGTTGAATATTGATGGGAAAACCATGCTAGACATCTGAGTCCTACAACCACCCCTGCCTCTACCTCGAGTGAGACTTCATCTGCTTCGTAGGTGTTGCCAAAAGGGCCGGTAGTTAGGGTTTGTTGGTGCGCTCTTGGACTGAACCCTGGGTTTTCCCCTGTGCCAACAAATGGTTCCATTGCCGGGACCTGAAACTATGATTGTTGGGAACTAAAGAAGAATAAGCTTTGTGCAAAATAAGCTCTGAATCAGATCAGATCTGAAGAAAGGAAGATCAAATCTGAAGAAAAGAAGCGAGATCTGAATGCTCTGTGCTCTAAGAAAAGTAAAAGTGGAAATTTTTGAAAGAAAGAGGTCAGATCTACAGAAAAGAGGTAAGATCTGTAAACTCTGTGCTCTGATAAAGGTAAGAATAGTTAAAAGTCTTAGATCTAAAAACTTTGTGCTCTATATAGGTAAGATAAGTGGAAATTTTTTGTTTTTGAAGCATGAATTTAGGTACGCTTGATAGATTTTTTCCTAGCCTGAAAACTAGGGCATTGTTAGATGGAATAAAATTTGATAGATCTGATAAGAATAATGATAGATATGTTATACCAATGCATAGAAAGAATGTTTGGACTAACAGATGGATGCAGGATCCTAGAAATAATTTTTTGCAGGCTAACTACCATGACCCTAGTGCGCATACAAAAGAGGTTGGGGGTCATTTAAAAGAAAGAGAGGATTGACCCTATGTCACAGTTGCAGAAAACCGGGACATCTAGCTAAGGAGTGCCCTGGTGGAAGAATGAGTTGTCTCTATTGCAAAGCTTTGGACCATGAAGTATTGGATTGCCCTAGAATGATTGCTAGGCTTGAAAAAATGAATCTACGCGAAGAAAACCTTAAGGCAGAGACACAAATAGTAGAAACCCAGAAAGAATCAGAGAAGATGTTACTACAGATGAAAGAAACCTTGAATGATCACCGACATATCAGGCTATCAGAGATCTTTAAAGAAAAAGAATGCATCGAAGTAAGAATAAAAGACTTCGGCATTGACTGTGTTCTAGATGAGGAAACATAGGTGAATGGCATGACAAAAAGAACTTGGGAAGCTATAGGGAGACCTGCTATGACTCCATGCCTAAGTGGAATAGGGTTATTCAGAGGAAAAATGGTAAACCTATGTGGAAGGCTCACTTGGATATCTATGAATGTCAATGGAATTTCGACAGAGGAAGATTTTGAAATCATCAAATTTATTGAGGACAGTGCCCCATTTACTATGTTACTTGGAAATCCTTGGATTGAAAGAGATCACGCTAGAAAGAAGGCAGAAGAAAAAGTTTTAGAACAACAAAGACAAGAGTTAAAAGACTTCAGGACTAGAAAGATCGTCCAGTTGATTGAAGAACAGAAGAACAGATCAAAGCCATTTCACACTAGAAACCCAGACTTCGAAGTTATCAGAATGCCAGAAGATTCACATAAGACTGAAGTCTCCATCATAGACAAAGAAGAGTCGTTATCCCTAAACCCTAAGAAAGAACATCAGCAACACGAAGTGACTATATCCAAGGAAAATAGAAATCAAAATGGGAAAATAACCACTAAGACGAAGCTCACAGGAAAGAAAGCTAGAAAGTTAAGTAAGAAGAAGGAAAAGATGGAAAAAATGCTGAAGAGTCCAGATGGAACTTCACAAAAAGAGAAATTACAGAATTCGAGCTTCGATGAGATATCAAAATAGTGACATGGGTCACTTCGCCATGGCAAAGCGATATAGTCGTTGGAAGCCAATATGTCTGTTCGAATGTCGCTTTGAACGGGTCGAAAAGAAATTATGGGTTGCCACTAGACCGTTAGACAACACTAGAATGGATAGAACAGAGTTAATGAAGGCCCCATGTCCGTTGCAAGCAGACCGTTGCTGAGATTGCCCATTTAGCTCGTTGCTCCATGCCCGAAGAACACTTTTTCCAATTAAGAAGTTGAAGCTTGTAGAATTAGCAAGTGTCTACAGTGATCGTCACGCCATTGTTATTTATCCCAATACAGTGCTTAAGACTAGTGTGACCCTGGTTATTTTCCTTGAGCATATATGTATGACGAGCTCAACACAAATGAAGAATCTGTAAGAGAGGTACTCGCTAGCCTCAGAACCGAACGATTCATGTCGAAAATAGGTTTGTCTACGGGTTTACAGGCATCATCGATGAGAGGAACGCAAACCTCCCCATCGACTACTCGAGTAGGAACATCTCGAGCCGGCGCAGAAAGAAGAACTAAGAATAAAGAAGACATAACCAATACAAAGTTAGTACCGTCCATCCTACCAGCTTACATACCCCCTATGAGCGGTACAATTAATGGGACTGTTAGCAACATTTCTTGTCTTCAGTATCAAGATACACAGGTTTGCAGGTTGCTCGAGGAGCGCCCCAGGGCAACGCATAAAGGAAGTCCTTTTGGACTGAAAATTAAGCGATCAAGCACTTCGTGCTTCAGCAGAAAGAGTTCAGCGACAGAGCCGAACAATGATTGATGGGTAATTGCAGAGTAACCGAGCCACGTCAAGAATAATGCTTAAAGTTTGAAGGAGGCCAACGGTCAGGATCCTTCAGGAGGCACTCGCGAAGTTATGAGGGCTGTTGATCGTGGTCAATACAAGTGCTTCAGTTATTTCGCGAGCTCGGGGTTCGTGAGTTTGAAGGGCGAACCATATCCCTTTTGGTTGCGCGAAGCTCCGAGTTACGAAAGGTGCCCAGAGGAGGTCAACCTTCGCTGACCATCGCGTCTCGGGACTTCGCGAGGAAAGAATGCTAATGTTCGACCCTCCAACTCCTGAGGCCGCGAAGTGCGAGAGGTTAAAGTTGGGCCCACAATAGCGTCAGGTGAATTTAGGACCGTTAGATTTGAAGGACGCGTGTCGCTCAATTGGGTCGTCTCGGCGTTTCGCCCGTCGCAGCTCCAAAGCACAAAAGGCAACACTATTATGCTTTGATCCATGAGATACCGAGGAAGTCCCGGATCCGGGCCCACTGAGGTATCATGTAAGTTCTGAGCCGTCGGATCTGGAGAAACGCGTGGCGCCAACTCAAGCTACTTCAGCACTTCGCTCATCGCGATTCTAAGACGCGTGGATCAGATCCTCTTTATGCGCGAACACCGAAAGAACCTTGGGATATATACAGGGTCGCGACCCGCAATCGTTTGGGAAGAAAGGAGTTATGCGAGAAGGGGGCCAAAGGCGTCGGGTCTAATCGCTGAGTGGATTGTTCAATCTTCAGGTATCATCTGATGCGATCCCGCTCCCGTCTTTCGCCTGAAGTAAATGAAGGCGAGAAGGGGTAGGTGAGACCTCCCCTCATACATTAAGCGTAAGGTATGGAAAATCTGGCAAGCGGTCTGTTCGAGAGGATCCTGTGTACCCAGTTCCTCAAAGAAGCCATGCCGAAGTCTGCGAAGAGACAGAAAAGTTTGCACACGCTAGCTCGGCACTTAATAGCTCAACTTACCTCCCCCTACAGGGGCCATGCGCAATTAAGGGCGAGAAAAACAGAGAAAGACTGTCCGAATTTGACTGAAAAGACACCAAGCCTTGGGTGTCTAAGCACGCCTCTGTTGGGGCGAATTTTCCTGAGTATATAGACTCAGTCTTTGTAATTTTGGAATCTATCGATGGTTGAGCTGAGCTCCCGGTTGTAAATTTTTAATGAAGCATTGTTGTTCTGGTTATGTATGAACTTTGGAGACTTCTTGCCTTATGAATGCCAATTTCTTTCATGTCTTTGTTTACAATGTGTTAGAGCAGCTCGAAATTGGAGGATCCAGTCGAGCTGTAGCTATTATAGGATGATGTTGTAATGGATCACTGTAATAGTTACAGAGCCTCTAATCAGTTCCCATGATTTCTTTGACGCTGAATGACTTGGAATTGGAGGATCCAGTCAAGTCCTTTATTCAGTTTCTCAGAGCCTTGAAACCAGGAGGATCCTGCCTTCAGAGTTTTTACCCTACAAACCGCTGCAAGCCGGATGCCCATAGTTGTTTGTTCATTTTCTCCTAAATCTTCCACCTGCTCATCTTTTAATCAACCCACTAGCTGAAGTTAGGATTCTAGACCTCCTTTGTTCTTTACATACCAGACTCAGTCCCTGATTTAGAGCGATACCTCCTTGAGCCATTATCTCCATTTGATCACCCCTTATAAACAATCGTGACATTAAACTGATGGGTGTTGGGCTCTGCTCCTGCAAGCAATCCAGGAGTGACTTTCGACACCAACATTTCTGGCGCCGTTGCCGGGGACGAAGTTGAATATTTTCCCCGGGATTGAACGACAATGATTGGCTGATTCTAAAGGTGCATCAGATATCATAACTATTGAGATTGCTACTGTGCACCTGGCGACTCCATTGTGACGACTCCACTGGAGCGAACTTGTTGTTTTAACTGTGGCTTCTAGAGGCAGACACACTCGGTCTCATCCACAACTGCCTCTAGATACACCTGAATCTGATCCAGAAGCGGTGCTCAGGAAAGGAAAGGCCCCCGGAGAAGAATTTTCCATCGTCGAACTAGGTAATCCGCCATCTCCTTTCGTAAGAACTTCGTTTTCTCCTCCTCAGATTCTTGATCGGCCTCCTTCCGAGGTTTCCCGTTTCCTAAACTTCGGGAGTGTTCCTGCTGAATTTTCCCCTCCTGGTCGGGTACCGGAGGGACGAGACCTTGTCTCTCCCCTCTCCCCTGAAACTGTACCTTGGCGTTGGGCCGAGACCACTGAAGATCTTCCCGCTCCTATTTTTACTACTCCTGTGCAAAGAGAAGCACCTGCTGACTCGAGCTCGTTAGCCTTCTCCTTAAATCCCCTTTTGTTTCCCACTCCACTCCGAAACTCAGTCCCAGTAGCCCCTTCGCGAACTCCTTCTCCTCCGAGTTCTCCTCCACCTAATATCTCTATGGCTGGTGCTAATCCCCCTCTGAATAGAATGGACGCCATAGTTGCTACCAGATATGCTCCCTTAATCCTACCCCATCCTATGAATCCTCTCCCTGCTGGGGATTACTTGAAATACATGCCCAAGTTCACTGGGGAAGGAGACATAACTGCTGAAGAGCACCTGGCTGCTTTCTATAGTTATGTAGACAACCTCAACATTGAAAATGAAGATGTCTGGATGAGAGTCTTCGTCCAGAGCCTGGATGGTGAAGTGAGGAAGTGGTTTAGAGGATTAGCTCCCAGATCAATTGCTGGGATTGAAGCTCTAGATAGTGCTTTCCCGAGGCAGTGGGGAGATAGGAAGGACTTTATGTATTACATGACAGAGTTCGGGTCTCTGAAGAAGATGGATGGAGAGTCTGTCTCTGACTTCTCCAAAAGATTTAATAAGATGTATAATAAGATCCCTGCCGAGATAAAGCCATCAGAAGCCTCTGCCCAAATTTCCTATGCTGGTGCATTTGGCCCTGATTTCTGCCTTTTGTTGAGAGAAATAAGAGCCACCTCCTTAGCCCAAATGCAAGACGCGGCCATAGAAGTGGAATCCAATGTATTAGCAGCTGACAAACTAAGGAACAAGGCCGACGCAGACAGAAAAAAGGGAAGGTCAGAAGCTTCAACTTTTGGCCCATTGGTGTCCAATCCTCAAGTGGATGAGCTGACTAAGATAGTGAAGTCTCTGTCTGCAGAGATGGAGAGGATGAGGGTGGAAGGGAGGCAAGCATATAAAGGCCCTCAGATTGCCGAAAATAAAGGAGGATTCAAGAGACCAAATAATTTTACTTGCCCAAATATGAAAAGAGAGAAAGGAAGAGACAGAGAGGACCAGAAGATTCAGGCCCCTTTTCAAAACAATTTTGTGGCCGAGGGGGAAGAAGGGGAAACAGGTGATCCCGATCATGAAATCCATTGCTTCGGAGGCACTCCTCCTGTTCCTCATCTCACTCAATCAACATACGAGGAGTATCTTATGGACAGTCAACTAAATGAGCTGAGCAAGGGAGACAAGACTACTGGTGGCCGAGGCAGGTATAACTTGAGGTCTGACAAAAAGACAGCAACACCTGATGTCCCCGATTAGTCTACCAGAACAAAGAAGCCCGCTAATGAAGCATCAGATGACCACAGAGGTAAGAAGACCCAACCCCTCTCTCCTATGATTCAAAACCATGTCCCTGAAATAAGAGAGATTCCAAATCTCGCATCTTCCTTTAATTTTGAGCATGAGATTCAGAAGATCAGAATCCCTGTGCCCCTCACCAAGCTAATTAAACATGGAGAATTTAAAAAACGCTTCTCTGAGATTTTACAGTCTGAAGCCTCATGCCTTCCCACAGACTCCATAAACCTCCAAGACGTAAAGCCAATAGTTGTCCTGGGTCCCATGGTAGAATATAGAAATGATTCATCCCCTCCCTTCTACACATCCCTGAACATACATGATAAAGTACTGCATAACTGCTTGATGGATTCTAGGGCTTCTCACAACCTCATGCCCAAAACTGTCATGGAAGAGTTAGGACTAGAAGTCACCCAAGCCTATCATGACCTCTATTCTTTTGACTCTAGGAGAGTTCATTGTCTTGGAGTTATTAAAGACTTGGTTGTAACCTTGTTTCAACTGCCCATGAAAAGTGTGGTCATGGATATCGTAGTAGCTGATGTCCCCCCCAAGTTCGGTATGCTATTGTCAAGATCTTGGATAAAAAGAATGGGTGGAACCTTGCAGATGGACCTCACATATGCTACTATCCCAGTGTTCGGAGGAGAGCATAGAAGACTATACAGAGAAGCCCAACTGGCCTATATAATCAGTGATGAAGCCAACCCTACCAATCATCCCATCTTCGCCTTGGACACTGATTTAGGCTCCAGTTTACTACAGCTCACCCATGCCTCCAAGCCTCCTCTCAAACTCAGAAAGTAGCCCACTGTTTCCCCTGAAGTTCCTCCCTCCATCACCCCCGTATGGAAAATATTCTTTGATGGAGCTTCCTCTAGAGAAGGTGCTGGAGCTGGAGTGGTATTTGTGTCACCTGCTCAGGAGATCATATCTTTGTCATACAAATTAGAATTCGAAACCACCAACAATGTGGTGGAGTATGAAGCTCTTATCTTGGGATTAAGAGCCGCAAGGGAAATGGGAATTCAAGAGGTAGCAGTGTTCGGAGATGCCGAGTTGGTAATCCAATAGATCAGAAGCACTTATCAGGCCAAGCATCCCCGACTTAGGAGTTACATGAATGAGTTATGGGATCTAATTGACAGTTTCTTCTCAGCATTTAACATTTCTTTCATCCCAAGAGAAAAAAACACAGTGGAAGATTCCTTGGCTACATCTGCAAGCCTTTTCAAAGTACCCTTGCCACCCAAACTGAGGTATGATGTAGAAGTAAAATACAGGCCCTCCATACCTGACAATGTTAAGCATTGGAAG
>JZKD02S1818113.1:73855-84446 GCA_000966675.3 Picea glauca | reverse complement strand
ATTAGGTCTTCTTACATCCGCCTTATTCTATTTTATTGAAAGGTCTTATTAATATTGACCTTTATTACATCCGAATACATTGATCTACCTACATGCGGGTTAGGACCTTAACATAGTTGGACATGTGTCATGATTTCAAGCAGTGCCAAAGGAATAACATGTCTTAAAAGTGAAGAGGATTTTCATATATCTCAAAGGAATAGAAGAGTTTGGATTATGGTATCTAAAAGGAAAGGATCTATCACTTATTTCCTACACATATGCATATTGGAAAGGTTTCATTGATCATCGATGAAGCGCCAGTGGAGAAATGTTATACTTGGGTGAGTGTTTAGTATCTTGGATAAGCAAGAAACAATCATCAATATCTTTATCTACAACCAAAGCAGAGTATATTGCAGTAGCAAGATGTTGTACACAGGTTCTATGGATGAAACAAAATCTGACATATATACAGGTTGAGAATGATAAGCCCATTCCAATCTATTGTGAAAATACAAGTGCCATTGGTATCTCAAAGAACTCGGTGATGCACTCCAAAATGAAGCACATTCCAATCAAGTATCACTTTCTACGGGAACGGGTTGCAGAGAAGAACATCAGATTTGAGTATGTGGGCATAAAAGAACAAGTGGTAGACATATTTACAAAACCACTTCCACATGAATCCTTTGAGTATCTTCACCAGAAACTCGGGGTAATTTCTACTCCAAAATGAATGCTTTTGAATGATTATATTATATGTCTTATATTTGCACGAGGAATCACCATAAAGAGGACAATTCAGGTTAGGAGATCACTTTTAGGAAGAGTTCAGTCAGGGGGAGTATCCCCAAGGATATTTCAATTAGGGGGAGCAACCCCAAATGGAAATATATCTTTTCCATTGATGACAAAGGGGGATAGATTTATCAGATGCAGAGCATAGAGGCATGGTTCCAGGGGGATCGATGGTCACATGAAGAGAATGAGTTATATGACTTCATTATTTCATGACATGACTTCAGTATTGGATTAGAGTGTTTCCATCAATTCCAAAGGGTGATATTGTTGATTAATTGGGTTGGTTGTCATCGATGTCAACCCTTGAAGAACATTCGGTAGAGAATTATGGTAGCACAATGGTTTGGGTAATGGAACAAAGTTTGTTTTATTGATAATGGTATGAGTTTTGATATATTTTGATGCAGGAACATCACTTCACCTTAGCAATGCACCAGCTAGCCAAAACATTTAAAGTGCATTCAAGAGAGGGAGAGACACCAACCCTCTCATTTTTAAATTTGAAATATGATACTATATGGATTAATGTTGTAAGGTTGAGTGAAAACCAAGCCATTCATTTTTTCAGAAAGAATATAAGGTCTCCTTTAATGGTTGACAGGTTGATGGCTCTAGATTCAATTCAAACTAGATGGCCATTAAATAAAATTCAATGTAATAGAGGAGGCTAGGTGAAGAGAGGAGAAGCTCATAGAGCCCTCTTTGGAAAAAGGGGGGAGATATTTGTATCTAGGTCTCAGAGAGAGAGAGAGACGGAGGAGAGAGTTGAGACTCTGTGGCAGTCCAACCTACACATATTGTAACCAAGAATTCAGATTAATGGAAAATAACAGATTTCACTGTTTATGAATTCCAGTATGAATGAATGTTTGTTATTTTCTATCTTTGTGTTTATGTACGATGTAGATGTATGATAGGTTTCATTTGTAGTAGGAATATATATTTCTCTATATTTGTTGAGTTTGAAATATTGTTCTGGATTCTTTAGGTTGTGCAAGGAGTGCACAACAAAACATTGGAGGTTATGTTGCCAGCACAAGGAGTGAACATATGAAATATATTGAATCAGAAAAGAACGTGCCAGGAGGGAGAAACAGAGTGATGGAAAATCAAGGGAAACCTCAAGGTTGTTGAATACCTTAGAGGAGAAACTGTGTGGAGGAAGCACAAAGAGACAGATTCACTGAAAACTATGTAGATCTCTGCCAGGGAGGCATAGAGAAAGTGCAAGTCTGGGCAAGAACAAATCTTTGTTGATTTCAAAGAGAAGAGTATCATAGGACAATAGTCACAGAGTTACCGAACACTCTGTAGAAAACGCTCAGCAAGGTATTCTTTGAGAAAGAGGTTTCCAAGAGGGCACAAAAACCATTTGAAGAAAGAAGAAGGTCTGAGACCCTTAGGAGACTGAGTAAATTAAAATCTCAAAAGGAATAGCGCTTCCATAAGTGCAGAAGAGACCCAAGAAATCGGGATCGTAGGAGGAGAAAAGGCCAAATCCTTTGAACACCTACAAACTCTTCCAAGTCGGAAGAAATCAAAAGCTCAGGAGGAGGAGTGACAACAACTGTCAGATATGTTGTTGGAATAAATATGGACTATTAGATCATCATCCAAGAAACCAAAGGAGAGCATTGAGGAGAGGAACATATCCTAGTTGTCTAATCTCAACACAAAGGATTGACAGTCATATGATCAACATAAAGTGAACAGACTTTAATCCCTCATAATTTCACAGGGATAAGGATTCATCGAAGTCCCGAAGTAGAAAGGAACCGTCCATCATTCAGAAGGACAGGTAGCATAATATCCACAACTCCAGAGCGAGAGAACTTTAGAATTTTTGTGGTCAAGGAGAAAGAGAAATCACCCAATAGTTGAAGGCCAAAATAGATCCAGGTCGTTGGTCACCAGGAGGCACGTGTCGAAAAATCTGAGACTTTGGGGAAAGTCACTTTGGAGGATTTCAAGTGTGGAGTGTGACAAACTCCCAAAGTCCCAAAGTCCTTAAGGTTGAAGAAGATCGCAAACATCCATTGAATATAACACATGGAGAGAGATCCAAAAGTTTGGAGGCTTAATGCTCCGAAAGGAAGTTGACGCGGGCGGAGAAGATCCGAACTATCATATCCAGAAGGACATGTGGTGGGAATCATTCATATTTGGGTGAAACCACTCTGGGAGGAACGAGTGTGAAGGAGTTTGAAACTCCTAAACCTTGAAGAACTGAACTGGATCATGGTCGTTAGATCCAAAAGGACACTCATCGATAGATTGTGTACTTTAGGTGGAAGTGCTTCGGGAGAAAGAGAAGGTAGAGAATTGAAACTCTCAAAGCCCAAATAGACGAAGACGCTTGTGGCCATTGATTTGTGGGACGTATGTGTCAACATATTGTGAACTCTGGTGGAAAGCATTATGGGAGGAAGTGATTGGGGAAAAGTTGATACTTTCAAAGGCCAAAGTCCCGAAGTGGAATAGAACTATTGATTTGAGGTGGAAGCGTGGTACGTTATCTGGAAATTCAGGCACAAACTACTCTGGGGGAAAGCGGAGATCGAAAGTCCCAAACTCTCTAAGAATGATGTCCTGAAGTGGATCTTGATCCTTTATTGCGAGGGAGGTCGAGGACCGTTGATCTGAGCTTGGTTGAAAGTTTCGAAGTCGTGAAGTGCTAGGAGGTTAAGCCCTGGGTCACATCCCAAGGTCACATGCAAGGAAGAATCTAGCACCTGTTAGTGTGAGATTTGGAAAAGGGTGTTAAGAGATCAGGACCTATGGATAACCATCGATCTAAGAACAAAAAATCAACGGTGGGGAATCATTGCGGGGAGAGGAGGAAAAATTAGCGAACGTGCTAGTTCGCAACCTGCTATTCGCTAGAGTCGTTGATCTCATCCCAACAAGGGATCAACGACCACAATTAAATCGAGATTCTGTGAGCACTTTTTTTATTACATGGAAATAACTCTCCAATAAAGAATGAGCACGTTGGCATCCCACAATTACTATGAACCATCGATCAACGAAAAAATCGGTAATGATCAGATCGTGACCGTGAAAATCCTAAGGGCGAAAACAGGTCCTGTGTTTGATTAAGTTTAAGACCAGCAAGGTCCTGAGGAGCTGATCCATCTCGATAATATTTAACGATCCTTGTCTAGGAGGTCGAGAAGCCCCGAGGGAGAGTAGGGATGTCTGTGTCAAGAGTTATCAAAGCTTAAAATCTGTCTCGATATCGTAGGCAAAGGTGAGAAGGTGAAAAGAGGTAATATGATAACATCAAATGGTATCAGAAGCTTAATTGTTCATGTAGATAATGGGTGAAGGAGGATATAGAGTGTGATGCTCTGTGAAGGATCGTTGCATGCATGCATCAACAAATGGACAATGAGGTAGGCTGCAGGGAAACATTGGAGATTCTCTAGGTGACAAAATAATGCACATACTTACTAGGAGGGAAAGCAGGGGGTGAAAATGGCTATTGAAGGCCATCGATGTGGTCAAGAGAAGGACCACCAGTAGAAAAGAAAAGTTGAGATAGAAAGGGAGATTAGGGAGATCATAGTAGGGATGGAGAGGCTGACATGGAGGATGCAGTAGGAAGCAAAGGTACATTGGACATAAGAATGGACTTTGAAGAGGAAAGTGAAGTGGCATGTCCAGAATTTGTTAGCCAGAAGGAAGCAACAAGTAGTGAGGAAGTGGTTGAGGCATGTTGAAAACCTCAGTGGAATAAAGGAGAAAGTGATTCACATCTGTGAACCAAAGATTGGGAGGAACCTCGATGATGAGGAAGAGATGAGATCAACTAGATATCTCATGAACTACCAGGAGGGCAAAGATAAATTCTTAGATTTCCAAATGGGCGATGAGATGGGATCAAGCCAAGATCTCATGGAATTCCAGGAGGGTAGGACTAGAATCCCAATTTTCTAGATGGGAATGGGAAATATGAGACTGTCTAGAGGTCTCAGGATCACTAAAGAGAGTTCAAATCAGCAAGGCGTGCTGACAGATGAAATGGAGGCAAAGGAGAGGCCTCATCTGTATGAAGTTTCATTTGGAGTTGCAGACCATGTGAATGAAGATGATGAGAAGTTAAATACTTCCATCACAGAGGAGGAGAATCAAAGGAGTGTTCTAATTGTCGGGGGAAATCAAATATTCCTGCCAAACAATCCAACATAGGCTAGTATGAGTGTTTCATATGAGGAGATGATGCAACATGAATCCAAGAGAGAGGCCATGGGGCCAAATGATCCTGAAATTAACTATGTCTATGATGGAGGTACAACAGAGGAAAGACAACCAACAAGGACAGTCAAATAGAAGGAGGAGGATAAGGCACTGATGTCTTCCCCAATAGAAAATGAGGAGAAGGAAGTTTTTCTCACTCAGTGGGAGATGGGAGTGAAGATGATGGAGGATTGGCTAAACAATCCAGAACTAGAAAAGGACTACCAGGATGAAATCATGGAAATGGAAACATGATTCCAACATAAGGATCATTTGGAGGAAGCTAAATCTATGCCAACAAGGGAGATGACAGAAGTCAATCTATCAGAGGATAAAAATGAGTAGAAACACAGTGATGAGACTATAGAATTGAAATATGCAGTAGAGTGGCCAGCTAGTGCCACAGGAGATGAAGATAACATGAAGAATCAGATTGATAATATTGGTAAGGAGGAGAAAGAGAACACATTTAAATGTTCCCAAGAGATGGAGGAGGAAGAGAATTTGGTGGAATTTCTCAAAAATTTCAGCTAGGGAGATGAACATGAGGCAATTGTTGAATTGGGATCTATAACAGAAGGAAATGAGCATTCTGGGGAATTGCTCAAAATTTTCAGCCGGGAATTTGAGAAAGAGATAAATACAGAACTAAAACCTACAATATAAGAGAAGAGAGCAGTAGATAGCATGTAATTTTCTAATCTGTGTGAAGAACTAGAGGACCTAGAGAGAAGGGCAAAGATGCAAAGTCAGCTACTCCAACAAGTTTGGTTGGAAGTTGATGAAAAGGAGATGCAACAAAATGGGATAAAGGATAAGAGCCAACCATTGGAGCACCTGGACTGGTTGATACAGGAGATAAGAATTCTAATGGTGAGGTAAGCAGTAGAAGCAGTCAACAAAGGGAAGTTGAACAGAGGAGAGCCTTCCATAGCAACAGAGGAGAAGAAGCAACAAGGAAAGGAGGTAGATGGATAGCTCCAAGTGAAAGTATGGGACCTTGGAAGGTATCAAAAATAGAGAAGAGGAGATCATGAGTAGGAGCTCATGATTTTCCCAGCAGTGGAGTATGATGCAGGAGCATCGCTTAACCTTAGCAATGCCCCAGCTAGACAGCACGTTTAAAGCGCATTTAAGAGAGGGAGAGACACCAACCCTCCCATTTTTAAATTTTAAATATGATCTTATACGGATTAATGTTTTAAGGTTGAGTGAAAACCAATCCATTCCTTTGCACAAACAGAATATAAGGTCTCCTTTAATGGCTGACAGGTTGATGGCTCTAAATTCAATTCAGACTAGATGGTCATTAAAGAAACTTCAATGTAATAGAGGAGGTTAGGTGAATAGGAGGAGAAGCTTGTAGAACCCTCTTTGGTAAAAGGGGGGAGATATTTGTATCTAGGTCACACACACACACACACACACACACAGAGAGAGGGAGGAGAGAGATGAGACTCTATGGCAGTCCAGCCTACACATATTGTAACCAAGCATTTAGATTAATAGAAAATAACATATTTCACCGTTTATGAATTTCAGTATGAATGAATGTTTTTTTTGTGATATATGTGTGTTTATGTACATTGTAGATGTATGATAGGTTTCATCTGCAGTAGGAAGATATATTTCTCTATATTTTTTGAGTTTGAAATATCATTTTGGATTCTTTAGGTTGTGCAAGGAGTGCACAACAGAACATTGGAGGTTCTGTCACCGGAGCAAGGAGTGCGCATATGAAATTTGTTGAGTCAGAAAAGAATGTGTCAGGGGGGTGCACCAGAGCGATGACAACTCAAAGGAAACCTCAAGGTTGTTGAATACCGCAGAGGAGAAACTTTGCGGAGAAAGCACAAAGAGACAAATTCACTAAAAACTTTGTAGAGCTCTGCCAGGTAAGCATAGAGAAAGTGCAAGTGTGCACAAGAACAACTCTCTATCGAGTTCAAAGAGAAGAGTATCATAGGAAGATACTCATAGAGTTACCAAAAGATATGTAGAAAATGCTCAGCAAGGTGTGCTTTGAGAAAGAGGTTTCCAAGAAAGCACAAGAACCCTTTGAAGCGAGCAGAAGGGACGAGACCATTAGGCACTGAGTAAATTAAAATTTCAGAAGGAATAGTGCTTCCAGAAGTGCATATGAGACTCGGGAAATCGAGCTCATAGGAGAATCAAAGGCCAAAGCCTTTGAACACTTACAAACTCTTCCAAGTCAGAAGAAATCAAAATCTTAGGAGGAGGAGTGACAATAGTTGTCAAATCTGTTGTTGGAATAAATTTGGACCGTTAGATCAGTGTCTAGGAAAGAAAAGGAGAGTATTGAGGAGAGAAACAGATCCTAGCCTTAGGATCTCAGCACAGAGGATCGAAAGTCATCCAATCAAGGTAAATTGCACAGACTTTAATCCCTCATAGGTTCACAGGGATAAGGATTCATCGAAGTCTCTAAGCGGACAGGAACCATCCATCGTCTAGAGGGACAGGTGGGGTAATATCCACAACTCCGAAGAAAGAGAACTTCGAAAGTTTTGTGGTCAAGGAGGCATGTGTCGGTAGATCTGAGACTTCGAGGAAAGTCACTTTGGAGGATTTCAAGTGTGGAGTGTGACAAACTCCCGAAGTCCCGAAGGCCAAAGAAGATCGCAACTGTCCATTGCAGAGAGCATGTGGTGAGAGATCCAGAAGTTTAGAGGCTTAATGCTCCGAAAGGAAGTCGATGTGGGTGGAGAATATCTAAACCATCAGATCTAGAAGGACATGTGGCAGGAATCATTCATCTTTGGGTGAAACCACTATGGGAGGAATGAGTGTGTAGGATTTTGAAACTCCCGAACCCCGAAGAGCTAAAGTGTATCGTGGCCATCAAATGCAGAAGGACACGCGTCGACAGATTGTGTACTTTAGGTGGAAGTTCTTTGGGAGAAAGCGAAGGTAGATAGTTGAAAAATCCCAAATAGTCGAAGAGGCTTGTGGTCGTTGATTTGTGGGACGTACGTGCCAATAGATCATGAACTCCGGGTGAAATCGTTCCAAGAGGAAGCGAGCGGGGAAACGTTGAGACTTTTGAAGCTTGAAGTCTCGAAGTGGACTAGAGCCATTTATTTGAGGTGGAAGTGTGGTGCCTGATCTGGAACTTCAAGTATGGAATACTCCATTGGAAAGCGGAGATCAAAATTTTTGAACTCCCGAAGCGCGGAGTCCCGAAGTGGATATTGATTGTTGATTTCGAGGGAGGCCGAGGACCATTGATCTGATCTTGGTTAAAGGTTTCTAAGTCACAAAGTTCCAGGAGGTTAAGCCTTGGGTCACAACCCAAGGTCACATGCAAGGAAGAAGCTAGTGCCCATTAGTATGATATTTGGAAAAGGGTGCTAAGAGAGAAAGACCAACAGATAGCCATCAATCTGAGAACGAAAAATCGACGGTGAGAAATCATTGCAGGGAGCAGAGAAAAAATTAGTGAATGTGATAGTTCGTAGCCTGCTATTTGATAGAGTTATTGATCTCATCGGGATAGGGGATCAACGACCACGATTAAATCGAGATTGGGTGAGCACTTTTCTGATTGCGTGGAAAGAAATCTCTTATAAAGAGCGAGCATGTTTCCAGCCCGCAATTACTGTAAACTGTCAGTCAAAGGACAAATCGGTAATGATCAGATTGTGACTGTGAAAATTATGAAGGCAATAATATGGCCTGCATTTGATTGAGTTTGAGACCCGCAAGGTTCCGAGGAGATGATCTAGCTCGATAATATTTAACGATCCTTGACCGGGAGGTCGAGCAGCTCCAAGGCAGAGTAGGGGGGTTTGCTTCATATTTGTCAGTAAGACTATTATATATGGATAGTACATGTCATGCCATTTTTGATTGTATGTGGAACGTCACATAACTCCTCACGGTTAGAGATTTATGTCCATGTGAAGTTGGAGAGCCCTCGTGAGTCATCTAGAAGCCCCAAAAGGTCAAAGTAGTCAAATTGTTTCCAAAGAAGAAATTATTTAAATACTAAAATGAAGCGATGAGTTTACTATAAGTCAAAGAGGATGCAAAAGAAATTATTTAAATAATAAATGTAATGGATAACTTACTAATTATGGAAAGTGGTTAAGTTAATTGGACAAGTGGTTATAAGTGGGTTAACCCTAAACTAAGGAAAGTGGGTTAAGATGGTTAAAAGGTAACCCCTTGGGGATGATACATGAAAGTTTAAATAAGAGGCAAGGCTCTCTCATTTAAACACACTTGAATATCATTGAATATCTATTTTTTGTGAAATATTATTTGGGCAGGTATTATTGATAGAGAAAAATTGCAGCAGAAAAAGTGTGGCAAGAAAAGTGTGTGTTGGCCCTTGACCAAGTTTTGGAAGATCCTTGCTCAAGTTTGACCTATTTTTGGACTTTGACAGCCTGTCAAAGATGGAGTGTAAGACGAAGAAGAGATCGCGGGATCTCAACCCCTTTTTGGGTCCTTTTTGGGATTTGGGAATATGTAACAGGTATGGGATGTCGACCCATGGGTTTACCCATCTTTATGCCTATTTTGTAAAGTATAAATAAGTAGCTAGGTGACATAAGTAGCAGGGCCTATAAGATAAGTGATAAGTGCAAGCATGGTTTGTAGATTCTCTGTGTGTATTGTGAGAAACTTGTAGATCTAAGTGCAAGTGGTTGTAATAGACTGTGAAAGGATTTGTGCTAGACCTGGCTCGGGGAAGGAGGATCTGGCAAGGTGCTCGCAGATATCCTATCCTATGTGGAGTAGAGTTTTTGTGGCTCTATGCATGTAGATGACTGATTGAAGATAATAAAGAATAAGAGTTGGTGGATGTAGCCCCAGGGTGGGGCTAAACCACGTAAATACTGTGTTATTCTGCTTTGTGCAATGTGTTGGTGTATTTATATGTTATTTTCTAAGTGCTTGATATAGATAGATAGATAGATTTGTTTATGCTTTGTTCTTATGATGAATCTAGATGCTAGATATGACATAGGTGAATGTGCTTAGTGCTTGAATCTACTAGATCTGATCCATTTATTTATGCTAAGTGCTTAAATACATTAGATTAGGGTAAATGTTGTGATGCTTTGTTTTCTCTACGGAGTGATTATTGGTTAAATAATGATGAACTAACGGTGCTAAGTGCTCTATTAAGTATTATAATCACAAATCTGTGTCCCAGCTAAGGTTGCAGACACCTGAGTCTTGCAACCACCCCTGCCTCTACCTCAGATGAGACTTCATCTGCTTCACAGGTGTTTCCAAAAGGGTCGGTAGTTAGGGTTTTGTTGGTGCATTGTTGTAGTGTTGAACCATGGGTCTTCCCCTGTGCCAACAAATGGTTCCATTGCTGGGAACTGAAGCTGTGATTGTTGGGATTTGAAGAAGAAGAAGCTCTGTGGAAAGATCTGACCTGAAATTGTGAAAGCTCTGTGCGTAGATCTGTTGCTCTAAGTGCGCAGCACTCTACTTAGTTAGAAAATCTCTGTGCTAAGGAAAATAAGTCTGATCTGAAGAAAAAAGGTAAGATATGAAACCTTTGTGCTCTAGGAAAAGTAAAAGTGAG
>JZKD02S1818113.1:52131-73805 GCA_000966675.3 Picea glauca | reverse complement strand
CACAGGTGTTTCCAAAAGGGTCGGTAGTTAGGGTTTTGTTGGTGCATTGTTGTAGTGTTGAACCATGGGTCTTCCCCTGTGCCAACAAATGGTTCCATTGCTGGGAACTGAAGCTATGATTGTTGGGATTTGAAGAAGAAGAAGCTCTGTGGAAAGATCTGACCTGAAATTGTGAAAGCTCTGTGAGTAGATCTGTTGCTCTAAGTGCGCAGCACTCTACTTAGTTAGAAAATATCTGTGCTAAGGAAAATAAGTCTGATCTGAAGAAAAAAGGTAAGATATGAAACCTTTGTGCTCTAGGAAAAGTAAAAGTGAGACTTTTTTATTAAAAGAGGTAAGATCTGAAAGCTATGTGCTCTGATAAAGGTAAGAACATTGAAAAGTTCTAGATCTGAAAGATTTGTGCTCTGTAGAAGTAAGATAAGTGGAAATTTTTGTTTCAACAATATGGATCTAGGTATGTTTGATAGATTCTATCCTAGCTTGAAAACTAGGGTATTAATAGATGAAAGAATATTTGATATGAGTAGATCTGATAAGAATAGTGAAAAATATGTTGTAGCTATGCATAGAAAGAATGTTTGGACTAATAAGTGTATGCATGATCCTAGAAAGAAATGTTTGTCAGTTAGCTACCATGATCCTAGAATGCAGTACAAGAAAGATTGGGGATCATTTAAAAGAAAGAGAGGATTATCCCTCTATTACAGTTTCAGAAGACCAGGACATCTCGCTAAGGAATGCCCTATGAGAAGACCCAGTTGTCTTTGTTGCAAAGATATGGACCATGAAGTATTGGAGTGTCCTAGAATGATTGCTAAGCTTGAAGAAAAGAACATGAGACAAGAAAACCCTAGGACATATCCAGAAACTAAGATTATGACCGAATCCCAGAAAGAATAAGAAAAAGTATTACTACATATGAAATAAACCCTGAATGACCACCGACATGTCAGATTATCAGAGATATTCAAAGAAAAAGAATTCCTTGAAGAAAGAATAGGAGACTTCGACATTGACTGTGTTATAGATGAGAAAACATAGGTGAATATCATGACATGGAGAACTTGGGAAGCTATAGGGAGGCACGCTATGATTCCTTCATTAGGAGGAATAGGTCTATTCAAAGGAAAGATGATAAACTAATGTGGAAAGCTCAACTGGATACCTATGAATGCCAATGGAACTTCGACAAAGGAAGATTTTGAGATTTTTAAATTTATTGAGAACAGTGCCCCATTTACCATGCTACTAGAAAAACCTTGGATTGAAAGAGATCAGGCCAGAAGAAAAGAATAAGAGAAATTTTTAGAATAGCAGAAGCAAGAGCTAAAAGAATTCATGACTAGAAGGATCGCACACTTGATTGAAGAACATAAGAACATGTCAAAGTTATTTAACACTAGAGACCCGAATTTCGAAGTTGCAAGAACACTAGAAGACCCATAGAATATTGAAGTACCTATTCCAGATAAATAAGAAAGATCACGCTTGAATCTTAGGAAAGAATCTCAACAACGCGAAGTAACTATGCCAAAAGAAGGTAAGAATCAGAATGAAAAAAGGCATACTAAGACGAAGCTCACTGGGAAGAAGGCTAGAAAGATAAGTAAGAAGAGAGCTAAGATCAAAAAGCTGTAGAAGGTTCCAGAGGGAACCTCACAGAAGGAAAATTTGCAAAATTGGAGCTCCATCGGGATATCAGAACAGTGACACATGGCACTTCGCCATGGAAAAGCAATATAGTCGTTGGGGACATTATAACCATTAGAAAAACGCTCTTAATGGGTAGAAATACATTTATGGACAAACAACTCGCCATCTGACTGTTGGGACTACGCCATAACGGACAAAACAGAGTCAATGAAGGCTTCATAACCGTTGCAAGCGACCCATTTCCAAGTTACCTATTTACCCCATCGCGCCATGCAATGAGAACACTTTTTCCAATCGATATTTTGAGCCTGGAGACTAAGGTTATTTTGCATAGTGATCATTGTTCTCTTGTTATCTATCCCATTACTATGTCTAAGTTACTCCCCGAACCCGATATTGTTAACCCCGAGCGTGTATGTCAGACGAGTTGAACGATGTAGAGAAAGATGTTGAAGAAGTTATGATTGACCTCATGACTGAAAGAGTCATGTCGATGTCTACAAGTGTACAAGCATCATTAACGAGAGGACTGCTAGCCTCTCCATCAACTGCTTGTAGAGTCGGACCATCCCCACCTTTAGATGAAAAGCGAACTAAGCACAAGGATGATCTAGCGAATGCCAAATTGATCATGACTGTATTAACTGCCTATATATCACATCTGAGTAGGGCATTAAATCGAGACGGTGTGCCCATAGACTTCGAATACACCTTGGTTAAGGAGTACCTCCTGAAGGGGATACACGTAGTTCGAGCAGACCAAGATAAGATTGCAGCATTGAATTTTAGCGACTTCAACCTCAAAGATCGCAAAGTCTATAACATGCTCACCCCACATAAGTACCTGAATAGAACTAAGGGGAAGAATTTGATTATAATCCCTCTATCCTGGACTATGAACCTTGTGCAGTCCACCCTATTGAACGTCATGAAGATTACCCACTTTGGTAGACACCGGGAAGTCAATGCTTGTGTCAAGTTGTTGCTTTCTTTTTACCATGGCGGATATTTGTGGCTAAACCATCGTATAATAGTTGATCCAACACTCATCAATTGGATCACAGGGTTGAGTATGCAATGACCTGATCCACAAGAGTTTTACCCCGAAAAATCCATGGATCACGCTCTAGCATAGAAGATCAAGGAAACTTATGATGATGTCGAGAAGGGAACGCAAGGCTACAAGGTAGCTTCTATCCAGAGTGGTGTAATGCACCTCACCTGTCAGTTGATTGAAGGGAATTTAGTACAAAAGAACCGACCTACCCAAGTCACCGATTTTGTAGTCGACCTCGTAGGGAAGTGCGTGGAAGGCCTTCAGATGAACTGGGAAAAGTACCTGGTGAACCAGTTGGAACTCGACTACAGATAAGCACAAGATCAAGGATATGAATTTCATTTCAGCTGGCCTTTGATCCTTATATATTTTATTTCCTGGGAGATGCCAGAAGGTATGACCTTCCTGGACATTGAGCCATTTTAACCACTGGCCGCGAAGTTCAGTACACTGTGGTATTCAAGCGATATGAATAAACAGTGGCAGTCAAATGTTTTTTTCCATACCTACTACAATCAGCTGAAGATAGACATACAGTCTGAGCCTCGCATGACTCCGAACACTCTACATCGATTCATGCCTTTGATTAAGTTTAGCGAAGATCGACATTTTATTTACATCACAGCGCGCATCGACGAACACAAGAAACAAATTCAATCCTACTATAATCTAACGGAGGAGGAATTGGAGGAGATCACTAAGGACTGGTCGGTGGACCTCCTTATTCCAGCAGACCCTGCGGAGATATCTGACATCGATAACACAAAAACATCGCAAGATACACCTGGACCCAACATGACAAAGAAGACCAAAGAGGTCCAAGGATTAGACAGTGCATCCGTGAAGACTTCTTCCATATCACCAGAGCAAGGAGGTGATGGAGAAGATTCAGATGACAAAGAATTCAAACAGAAGCAAGGAGACGAGGTTGATCCCCTGAAGAAGAGGAAAGCTTCACCTCCAAAACCTTCCTCCTGAAAGAAATTGAAGGCCACCATGACCAAGATGTAGACTATCCTCACCTTCGATGAATTCGACTTCCTCATAGCAGGCCTGCAAGATTCTTCACTGGAAATATAAGAGAAACAAGAAGTAAAGCAAGAGGATATGTATGATCGAATTGAGACTAAACTCTGAGGGGTACAACAAGCCCTACAGTCCAGTCGTGCAATCTCCATTGTGCTAGGAGATCCAGAATTGGGAGATGATCCAACTCAACTCCACCACCTAGCCGATATAGTTGAAGCTCGCCTTCGAAGAGAACAGGAAGAAACGGAGAAATCCACCCAGGCTTTGACACAAGTACAAGGAGTACTCGTAGAGAAACGCAGTGCTACAGAACAAGAAAAGCTTGCTCTCCAACTGAAGTTTGATGAAGAAAAATATCACCTACAACAATACAAGGAACATTTTCTCACAGAGAAACTCAAAGTAAAATAAGCATTCAACATAGCAATTTGCTCTGTGACAGTCTTAGAAATCAAGGCAGAAGACAGAGTTACACAAAAGGTGAACTAGCTCGCAGAAGCTATCCAACAACTACAACAACGCATAGAAAATTTGGAGCTATGCACTATACCTGAGACCCCACAAGATGTAAGAGACCAAAGAGAAGCAATCGCCCGAAGCATAGTTGAAAGGCTAAAGGATCTTACCCTAGAATGTAAGAAACTCACTAATCATAGTGCCCAAACCTATGAACAGCTCACAGAGAACCTAGAATTGAAGGCACTAGAGTCACAGCTCCAAGAGGTGAAGTATCAAGCTGAAAAGAGACAAGCGTAGTTGAAGTCCTTGTCAGTTGTGGAAAGAATTAAGTGATCCCAAGAGCAGCGGACCGCCCAGTAGAAGATCCACACTATCCAGAGGAGAGTTATGGAAGTAACTCAGAAACTCCAACCCGTACAAGATAAGGCCTATCAATTGTTTATAGAGGTAGAAGGCCAAGGAGCAGAGCTAGAGAAGGTTGTCACTACAGTTGAACAACGTCTAGAGGGACCTATAAATGATGCAGTCATCCAAGAGTTCACTAAATAGGAGGTTGTAGCACAACAACAAGTTGAAGCAGATCGATCCAATATCGAGGCATTCAAAGAATAACTAGTTAGACTGGAGTGACTCAGGACGAGACACAGGTGAGTGTTGGGGGCATGTTGTCCCTTAACCAAGTTTTGGGAGATCCTTGGTCAAGTTTGACCTATTTTTGGACTTCGACAGCCTGTCGAATATGGAGCGCAAGATGAAGCAGAGATCACGGGATCTTGTCCCCTTTTTGGGTCCTTTTTGGGATTTGGGAATATGTAACGGGTATGGTATGTCGGCCCATGGGTTTACCCATGTTTAGGCCTATTTTGTAAAGTATAAATAAGTATCTAGGTGAAATAAGTAGCATGGCCGATAAGCTAAGTGCTAAGTGCAAGTATGGTTTGTAGATGCTCTGTGCATATTGTGAGAAACTTGTAGAGCTAAGTGTAAGTGGTTGTAATGGACTGTGAAAGGATTTGTCCTAGACCTGGCTCAGGGAAGGAGGATCTGGCGGGGTGGGCACAGATATCTTGTCTTATGAGAAGTAGGGTTTTTGTGTCTCTATGCATGTAGATGACTTATTGAAGATAATAAAGAATAAGAGTTGGTGGATGTAGCCCCAGGGTGGGGTTGAACCACGCAATACTATGTTGTTTTGATTTGTGCGTTGTGTTGGTGTATTTATGTGTTATTTTCTAAGTGCTTGATATAGATAGATAGATAGATCTGTTTATACTTTGTGCTTATGATGAATCTAGATGCTATATCTGACATAGGTGAATGTTCTTAGTGATTGAATCTACTAGATATGATCCATTTATTTATGTGAAGTGATTAAATACATTAGATCAGGGTGAATGTTGCGATGCTCTGTTTTCTCTCCGGAGTAGATATTGGTTAAATAATGATGAACTAACAGTGATAAGTGCTCTATTAAGTATTATAATCACAGATCTGTGTCCCAGCTAAGGTTACAGACACCTGAGTCCTGCAACCACCCCTGGCTCTACCTCGGGTGAGACTTCATATGCTTCGCAGGTGCTGTCGAAAGGGCTGGTTGTTATGGTTTTTTTGGTGCATTGTTGTAGCATTGAACCCTGGGTCTGCCCCTCTACCAACAGTGTGGCAGAAAAAGTGGTGTAGAAAAAGTGCGGCAGGAAAATTGTTGCAAGAAAAGTGTGGGAGAAAAAGCACGAGAGAAAAAGTGTGCTAGAAAAAGTGCAGTAGAAAAAGTGCGACAGAAAAATCACAGTAGAAAAATCGCGAAAAAAACATTGCGGTAGAAAAAGTGTGATAGAAAAAGAGCAATAGAAAAATCGCGGCAGAAAATGTGCAACAGAAAAATCATGGTAGAAAAATAACGACAAAAAGAGTGCGACAGAAAAATCACGGTAGAAAAGTGCAGTAGTAAAATCTCAGTAGACAAAGTGCGGCAGAAAAATTGTGGAAGAAAAAGTGCAGCGACAACATGGCTGGGGTCTATTTATGAGAGATATGGCACATCTTGTTTGAGGTATTTGTGAGCTAGGTTTTATCTCTTGATATGGTATTCGATGTTCAGTATTGCTCCATATATCAGTTTTTTTTTGTCAGTTAGGATTTGTATTAAAACCTGCTAAGCAGTAAAAAATAGATATGTCATGCTATCATAAGAGGTTGTGACATCATTTCCCTGGTGGGAAACCAATGTTTCCAGATGGCCGTAAATTCATAATATCCATGCAAAACTTGCGTAGCTATAAAAAACATAGAGCGAAAGGATCTAGAGTGCCACGCAGGGTGAAATTTTTGTAGGTTAGACTGTATAGACCAAAACCAAAAAGCTGGACTATGCTAAGACTGAAAATTCCTAGATCTAAGAAGTCGCGTAGGGAAAAGAGCCTATGAATTATACTATCTGAAAACATAAAAATCACAAGAAACCTAATCCAGAAAGAGCTAGCTAGTGCTAGGGTCAAGCCTCTACTCTGAGATAACCTGTCGATCTTGCCCAATTTCTCTGCCAAGCTTGCCTCTGTCTAAGATAACCTGCCTGAGGTCCTGAAGAAGATTCATCAGAATATCCTTGTAACATACCACGTCAGCAACATGTCAGGGTATGCTACCTGCAAGCCCACCCTTGGACTTCTTTCTCATATCGATACCTTCTTTGTTTATTAAATATTCATAAGATAAGAGAATTAATGACATGCACAATAATATCTAGCAAGCATGCATGTTCTAAAGATTCAATTAACGATAATTAAATATATAGCGAAAAACATTCATACACAGATAATAATATCGCAACGAAGAGAACTTATATTTATGAAAGATGACACCAACTACCTGTAGACCAAGGACATTCCACCCATCGTAGACACTACTGCTCCAAATCTCAACAGCAGTGTCACCTCTGAGCCAGGGCTATGAATCGACAAGGATGGTTCCAAAGTGAACTTATCTTCCCAAACCAGTCATCTCGCAAGCTCTCACAGGCTTCCAAACACTCACAATAATCCAAGTACCTATCTCTCCTCTACCTAGCTTTCACCACCCGAGAGAACAAACCTTCAGCTTTCTCTGCCATGTAGTCACTCAGGCAGTCCTTCTCCTTATTCGGGCCTCCAATGCAACTAGTCCAGAATCTCAATGCAGGAACTCTAAGGACTCACAGTTGTGAGCCATGCTGGACACAGGCCACTGCATCTCAAACATGCAGGCCTCAAGGCATGTTTAGATCACACCAGCGACCACTACAACCAACTATTGTGTGGCTAATTCTTTCACAGTTTTGTTCCCCTTCCCGAGACCAATATGCAAGTGAGGATGGATGGAGGAGGTAGGTAAGTGCATGGAAGTGTGTGAGGGTAAGAATGATGTAACACAAAGGTGATGGAGCAGACAATCGAATGACCAACCCCACAATTGAACCAGGGCAGGTTTAATTATGTTCGTGGGGAAATCAATAACCTCATGGCCTCCCCAAGAAACTCACGTAATTGATTCCCCCCCTTTAGGCAAAAAGGTATTTAACATAGGAATAAACATTTATCCTCTCAATACCCCTCTCTTGTGGAATCATAGCCCCCTATAATTCTAGTCCTTTTCCGTCTAGCAGCAAGCGATGTGTTTATTATTAATATTGATCAAAGCATTACATTTCTTCGGCATACTGCCCCTTTAAATAATTGTTTGGGCACTCAGTCCTCTCAGCATTGTAACAATACATTATTTAAAATGGGGGTTCACAACTTGGGGTGTTACAACCCCTCCCCCTTATTTTGGTACTGTCCTCAATACATATACAAAATAGAGATCAAAATCTAAAATTTATTCAAAAAGTTGTAGGTACTCTGCCAGCATGGCATCTTCATGCTCCCAGGTAGCATCTTTAGGACTGTAGCAGGTCCACTGATATTTTACCAACTCTATAACTCGATTCTGAAGAATTTTTACCTTTCTTTCCAATACCCATGCTGGTTGAACCTGAAAGTCTCCCTTTGTCTCTACCTGAATCAGATGCCAATCAATAACATGGTTAGGATCATGTACATATTTATTTAGTAAAGATACATGAAATACATTATGCACATTCATGGAAGCATGTATGCAATTGGCCCTATTATGTCCAATATTTCAAATGGACCACAGAATCTAGCTGTCAGTTTTATACAACTACCCAATTTCAAAGAGATTTTCTTGGGATTCACTTTCAAAAGTACATGCTCCCCTACTTTAAATTCTCTAGCTGTCTTGTTCTTGTCTGCATAAAATTTATGTCTATCCTAAGCTGCCTTTAAATTTTTCTTAATCTTGACCACCTGATCTTCCATGTCCTTGAGGAACTTTGACCCAAGTACCACTCTATCTGTTGGGTTTTTCCATCACTCAAGTATTGCATTGCCTACCATACAAGGCTTCAAATGGGCTCATTCTCAATGAATCTTGATACCCATTGGTATATGCAAACTGAACCAAGTGTAATTAATCTTCCCACTTAGATGGCTTATCCATCACATACATTCTCAGCATGTCTTCAATTATTCGATTGACTCTCTCTATTTTCCCATCTATCTGGGGATGATATGTTGTGCTAAAGTTTATATTTGTGCTAAATCCTTTAAACAATCCCCTCCAAAAATTGGAGGTAAACTTTGTATCTCTGTCTGAGACAATTGTCCTAGGTATCCCATGCAACCTAGCAATTTCCTTCATGAAAATTTATGCAATATTAGTCGTTGTATGTGTTGTCTTCATAAGCACCAAATGAGTAGCCTTTGTTAATTTGTCAACCACCACCATGATTGAATCATTTTGATTAGTCATTCTGGGTAATCCTGGGATGAAGTCCATGGTGATCACTTCCCATTTCTTCTCTGGAATTGGCAATGGCTGCAGCAAAACCGTTGGGTGCCTATGATCAGCCTTCACATTCTGACATTCCATACATCGAGCGATGTAATCAAAAACATCCTTCTTCATTCTCGACCAAAAGAATTGGCTTCTTACTGTTGTAATTGTTTTCTGGTAACCAGGATGTCCAACATAAGGAACATCATGCATTTCCTTCAGTACCACATTCCTTAGTTCTCTGGAACTAGGAACATAGATTATATTTTTATGCATGAGTAATCCATCTTCCTCTATATCATACTCCTTTATTTTTTGTTGTACATTGTCTTGTTGTAATATTTCCTTTACATGTAGGTAATGTTGGTATGTAACAAGACCATCCAAAGTGTTACTCTTCAAGTATGAAGGATGCATACTGAAAACAGTAGCATGCATGGATGGCACACTTCTACGAAGTGCATCGACAAATTTATTATGCTTTCCCTTGATATGCTTCATATTGAAGTCATATTCACTTAGAAATTCTAGCCATCTTGTTTGCCTGGCATTCAAGGTCACCTATTCAAAAATATACTTCAGGTCAATGTGGTTTGCCCTTAATTCAAACTTCTTCCCCATGATATAATGCCTCCACATCCTCAAGGCGTGAACAATGACAGTAAGTTCCAATTCATGCATGGCATAGTTCCTCTCATGTTCCTTAAGATTTCTGGACTCATATCGAATGACATGTCCATTTTGAGTGAGGAATCCCCCAAGTCCTTCCTTACAAACGTTTGTACATACCACAAAACTTTCATCTGAGTCAACAATCTTTAACATGGGTGCACTAGTAAGTAATTCCTTCAACAGATTAAAATTATTTTCACACTTGAGTGTCCATTCAAATTTAGTTCCCTTCTTTTGAAAAGAAGTGATGGGATGAGCAATATTAGACAACCCTACTATGAACCTTCTGTAGTAGCCATCTAATCCAATAAAATATTTTACATCTAACACATTTATGGGTGTTGGCCACCCTCTAATGGATTCGATCTTCTCTGGATCTACTGTTATTCCCTGCTCTGAAAGAATGTGTCCCAAGTAATGGATCTTCTTTTGATAAAAATAACACTTACTCAACTTGGCATACAACCGATGTTCTCTCAGTACTTGCAATACCAATCTTAAGTGATGTTCATGCTCCTCTTCAGACTTAGAATAAATAAGTATGTCATCCAAAAATACTATGACAAACTTGTCCAAAGAATTTTTGAATATGCCATTCATTAAGCACATGAAGACAGTTGGTGCATTGGTCAATCCAAATGGCACCACTACAAATTCATAATTCCCATACCTGGTCCTAAAGGTTGTCTTATGAATGTCTTCTTCCTTGATTCTTACCTGATGGTATCCCACCCTCAGGTCAATCTTTGAAAATATCTTTCCTCCTCTTAGTTGATCAAAGAGGTCATCAATTCGGGGTAGCGGATACTTGTTCTTTATAGTGTACTTGTTCAACTGTTGGAAGTCAATACACAGCCTCAAGGTTCCAATATTCTTTTTGACAAAAAGTATTGGTGCTCCCCAAGGTGAAACACTTGGACATATGTACCCTTTCTTCAACAATTCCTCCAACTACATTTGTAATTCTTTTAACTCTGGTGTGCTCATTCTGTAAGGTGTTTTTGACACCGGGGAAGCTCTTGGCACTAAATCAATTGAGAAATATATCTCCCTTCTTGGTGGAAATCCGAGTATTTCTTGGAATACATCCTCAAATTCCTATAGTATCGAGAAATCTTCAAGGCTTGACCCCTTCGTATTATCTATCTCTTCCACGTGAGCTGCATACAGTTGACATCTTTTTCTAAAACATCCTTTCAGTTGTAAGGCCAAAATATCCCTTATAGAGATGGGTCTTGGAACTCCTTTCATAGTGCTCTGTTTTCCATTTCCATCAAGACATGTAAATGTCTTGTTATGACAATATAGGACAGCATGATGCTTGTCCAACCAATCCATCCCAATGAGAACATCATAAGACCCCAATGGTATGATATTTATATCAACACTATTATTCACGCCATTAAGACTTATGGAATAGATTTTGACCATATCAGGGATTCTTCTTTTGGTTCCAGTGGATAACTGAACCAAAATTGCTTTTCCAAGTTTAATTTTTTCCAAATGTAATCTATCCACTATATTAGGATCAATGTAGCAATGACTTGCTCCTGAATCAATCAAAATAGCAACAGGTTGATTTATGATCTTACCTACCACCTCGATCATATTGGGTTGGTACTCTTCTTGTCGATCATTTAAAGTTGCATAGATTCTTCCCATATCTTTTACTGTTGTAGCCTCTTGGATGTTGTGCACAGTCTTCACTCTATATTTTCTGTGTGGGAAATCCTTGTACAGGTGATCTTCCTTGCATCCCCAACATTGGATTGGTGGTCTTCCCCTTTTTCCCAAGGAATCTTCCTTCTTGAAATATCCCTTAGCATATTGATCTTGATGATTTCTATTAGGATCATTCCTATTGAAGGGAGGTTTGAATCCTTTACTCCTTTGATCAGACTTCGCATTTTTCTTGTCCTTCCAAGATTTCTGCAAGGATTCTCTTCCCTGTCCCTCATACAGATATTTAGCCTTCCTGATAGCTTCAGTCAAGGTCTTGGGTTCATCATACTTGATCTTTTCCTTATAAAAGGTTGGGAGTCCACTTAGAAATATCTGTATTTTCACTTTCTCATCACCAATGAACCTGACATATTTTAACAATCCCAATAACTTCTTCTTGTACTCTGCCATAGTCTTGTTTCCCAACCTAAGTTCAAATAAATCCTGTATTTTCTTGTCATAGAAATGCTCTGAGAGGTACTCCTTCTGGAAGTACTTATTGAATTATTTCCAAGTTATCCTACTTTCATTAACATGCTCCACTTGCTTCAGTTGGTCCCAGCACACTGCAGACTTCCCGTGTAAATGGTAGGTGGAAATCTTGGCTTCCAGGTTTGATGAATAGTTATGCAACTGAAAATATTTCCAGAGCCCAAGCAAGCATGCTTCAACATCATCTTCCCTTTCTCTTTCACCATCGAAGGAAGGTGGCTTGAGATTCCTCATCTCTCCTTGCAAACTATCTACCTCTTGTTTCCTTCTTTGTTTCCTGAAAGGGGACACCTATGGACTGCTTATGGGATCATCTGATGCATGAATATTTATTTCTGAGTATGGAGGTGATTGGTGTCCATGATCTATGCTAGCACTTCCGGAATAACCAACTCTTCCACAATCATTTCTCCTTTCATGACACCTTCCTTCTTTCTCTTGTCTTGAGTTCAATCCCTTCTTCATTTTAATCTGCAATTGATTCAATCTCTGCAACACTTGATCATTTATCTAAATTTTATTTCTCATCAGTCTCTCATTGTCTGCTTTGTAGCTCTGCACTTCCATCTTCAAGCCTCTTACCGTTTTTATTAATGTTTCATGCTCTCCTTTTCCCTTGCGTCCATTGGACTCTTTCTTTGCATTACGAACTATGGTATTTTGGCCTTCAACCTCCTTATCATGACTGGAGTCTCCCTCACCTTCTTACATTTCCTCAATATGCATCTTGAGATGATGTGCTTAAGCCCCTTAATTCTGAAAAATGTGAAAGTGACCATTTTCTTAGAATTATGCATATGATAAACAAAATTTCCAAACCATGCTACAGGTCTCTTTATTTTTTTTGTTCATGGATATCATATCCCCATTCTCCAAAAATAATAGTGGCTTGTTATCCTTGGCTAACAAAAAATTTCATCTTGCACAGGTGCTTCCTTCAAACCACCTTCCCAGGTGACCACGGCTAAATCCTTCCTTAGAACCTTTTTGTCTCGAAGGAAACCAGTTCGGCCCTTAGCCCTCTATCCTTCAGCTCTCAATCTACAAATGACCATGTCCATGACCCTGCGCTTAGCTGAAAAAGTGATTGTCGAGATCTTTAGGACTTCCGAACTTTCATCCAGGACCGGATCAACGGTCCTCGTCCTCCCTCACGATAAACGATCAAGATCCACTTCGGGACTTAGCGCTTCAGGAATCTCAAATTTTATCTCTTGCCTCCTCCTAGAATTCTTTTACTAGGAATTCATGAACTTCTTATGCATGTCTTCCCATAGATCAACGGATGTGAATTGCTTCAGCTCTTTGGGCTTCAGAAGTTTCACACTTCCCTCCTGCACTTTCTCCCGGAGTGCTTTCACCCGAAGTCAATGATCCTTCAACGTGTGTCTTCTGGAATCAACGTTCGGTATGTACTCCAGCCTTCAGGAGTTTCTGATCCAATGCAAACTATCACATATTTCCCCTCTAGAGTTCCCAGTCTCCGAACTGCATGATCTATCGCCATGTGGAAAAATGATGGAAGCGAACACGTGGCCCAATCAGGAGGGTGGCATGTGTCACATTCTAATTGAATTTTCAATATTCCAAATTCTCAAATCTTACTGACACATGGCACACATACCATGTGTCGACATCATCCTAGGTGACGTCTGCAAGCCACGTCACTTCATAATTATGGGGTCCACATCACCTCCAGGTGATGTCATTATGCCCCACCACTTCAACTCTTCGGGCTTCAGGACTTATATATTTTTCATAATAGCACACTTCCAATTCTCCTGAACCCCAAATTCCTGAACTAGTCAATTTGTCACCATGTGTCCTCCTATATCAGAAGAGAAATATTCAATTTGGGTCTTCACCCAGAGTTCATAGATCTTCTCCACGTGTCCTCCTCAATCTGACAGCTATGATTCCTTCGAGACTCTAGACTCTGAGAATCTCAAAATTCAAAAGCTATCTGGCCCTATTGGCTTTTATCCAAAGCCCTGGATTTGGTGACACGTGGCTCTCGGTAGATCGACAGTCGAGATTCTTTCAGGTCTCTGAGTTTCGAAAGTCTCAAACTTCAAAGCCCCTCCTCGCTCACTTTTTCCTGGGGCACACAATCGGTGGATGCATGTCCTCCTACAGATTGATAGTTCCCAGCTACTTCGACTCTTCGAAGGTTCGTCGCTCGAGCACTAACATGTCACATCACTGCATACCTTTCAATTTGTGGGGGTGCACATCGACGGTTTGGAGTAACCCATTTTTCGCCCCGCAATTCTCCTGACGCCGACACATAACCCCTTGGTGAAACTGTGGTTTGGATTGCGAGACCGCCTTGGGAAATTAACTCCCATGCAACTCGGTTCCCCACAATGCCTATTGGCCATTGATCTCTCTCTCCAATGGGATCTGATGGCCGCGAACTTAACCTTTCTTCCTTTTTATTGGATGACCCATGTTCACCTGTCCTCCAATCCAACGATCCTAGATCTCTCATGACCCTACAGTGGAAATCGCTCCCAAATTCAAAAGGAATGGTCACGATCCTTCGAACCCTTACATAGGATATATGATGTTATGTCTCATGCATAGCTTCTATAATGCCATTCCTCCTGAGATTTTCAATTTCACAGTCAGAGTTCAATCTCAACCACGAGACTCTGACCAATAGAGTCGGCCCATACCGACCCAATGTTTCAACCTAAGGCTCTAATACCAATCTATAACATACCCTGCCAGCCATAGGCCTAGTTATGCTACCTACAAGCCCACCCTTGGACTTCTTTCTCATACCGATACCTTATTTGTTTATTAAATATGCATAATATAAGAGAATTAATGACATGCACAGTAATATATAGCAAGCATGCATGTTCTAAAGATTCAAATAATGATAATTAAATATACAACGGAAAAACATTCATACATAGATAATAATATCACAACAGAGAGCACTTATATTTATGAAAGATGACACCAATTGGCTGCATACCAACGACATTCTACCCAACCATAGACACTACTAATCCAAATCTCAACAACAGCGTCACCCCTGAGCCAAGGCTATGAATCCGCAAGGATGGTTCCAGAGTGAACTTATATTCCCAAACTAGTTAGCTCTCAATATCTCAAAGGCTTCCCAACACTCACAACAATCCAAGTATCGAGCTCTCTTCTACCCAGCTTGCACCACCCGAGAGAACAGACCTCCACATTTCTCTACCACGTAGTCCCTTAGGAAGTCCTTCTCCTTATTTGGGCCTCCAGTGCAACTGGTCCAGAATCTCAATGCTAGAACTCTCAGGACTCACACCTGTGAGCCATGTTGGACACGGTCCACTGCATCTCAATCATGAAGGCCTCAAGGAACGACTGGATCACACCAACGACCACTACAACCAACTATCCTGTGGCTAATGTTTTTGCAGTTCGGTCCCACTTCCCGAGACCAATACATAGGTGAGGATGAATGGAGGAGGTAGGTAAGTGCATGGGAGTGCATGAGGGTAAGAATGAGGTAACACAAAGGTGACGGAGGGGAAAAGCCAATGACCAACCCCACAATTGGGCCAAGGCAAGTTTAAGTATGTTCGTGGGAAAATCAAGAACCTCCTAGCCTCCCCAGGAAGCTCATGTAAGTGATTCCCCCCCTTTAGGAAAAAAGATAATTAACATAGGAATAAACATTTAGCCTCTCAATCCCCCTCTCTTGTGAAATCATAGCCCCCTATAACTCTACTCCTTGTCTGTCTAGCAGCCAGTAATGTGTTTATTATTAATAATGATCAAATCATTACATTTCTTGGGCATACTGCCCCTTTAAATAATTGTTTGGGCACTCATGCCTCTCAACATTGTAACAATACATTATTTAAAATGAGGGTTCACAAGCTGGGGTTTTACACTCCTCTTGGTGCAAACTATCCTTTTCCTTGTTCTGCATATCGTTGATGATGCCCTTTATGTCCTCAATTCATTGCTTGACTGCATCCAAAGACTCCTCAAGAATATTCCTTTCAGTGCAGCGTGAGAAATCAGAAGAGGGCAAAGGATGTGGAGGTGAGTCAGAGGAGGAAGTGGGGGAATAAGAACAAGGTATGGGTGAGGAGGAAGAGGAGAGAGGAGCTAAGGGAACAAGGGAGGTGGAGGTGACGGGAGGTGGAGGTGGAGCAGGGGGAGGTGGAGGTTAGCGAGGGGGTGACAGACTGAACCTTGGAGCAAAGTCGATGGAGTTACCATGACTATTGAACCATTCAACTCGACAAGCATACGGAGACAACAGTGGAGGAAACTCAGGAGTGGTGGCCCGAGGGGGAAAATTAGAAGTGAAAGAAGGAGTGGGAGCGATGAGAGGCTCTGGGGTGGAGACACACTCAAGTTCTTGAGGAGAGATCAGATGAGCCTGTTGGCCACACCCTCTCATG
Source organism: Picea glauca (assembly GCA_000966675.3). Lineage (NCBI taxonomy): Eukaryota > Viridiplantae > Streptophyta > Pinopsida > Pinales > Pinaceae > Picea > Picea glauca. Next base: position 57,431 of record JZKD02S1818113.1, on the reverse strand, counting down.
CCCCTTCATTTAGCATCATATCAAGATGCACCCCTTTTCAGCTTACCTCTGAGTCAAGGCATTGAGAAGGCCACCTAAAACCAAATGAGGAGCGCGTGGAAGTTGTAAGAGATGTTACTTGAAGGGCGCGATACGATACGGATGCAGAAGAAATGACTAACCAAAGGAGAAGTGTTGGGTGCAGAGGGTCGAGTGCACTGCAAAATCTCAAGCCAGAGGAGAAAGATTGGACCAATTTTCGGAGGAGGCCAAGGACTCGAATGATCCATGGAACTCCAGAGCATAGGCCTAAAACACCCATGTCAGGAAGGGTGATGGGACTGTGACTTCATTTATCCCATTACCATTAACACTCCTATGAATAGAGGTTCCAACACATTAAACCAAAACAGAGGTGAATGAATACTGAGGAGCAACGATCGAGGCTTTAAATTCATGAGTTAATGGTTGAGGTTGAGTGTGCCTGAGTTGGATCAAGGTGGTAGGAGACTCAGCCAAGTTTCCTCCATGCTGGTTGTCCACCCGTCATATCCTTAATCACCCCATCCATGAATTGATCCTTGGTGTGAGCCATGTTTCTACAAGTGATCACGAAGGGGTGAGTTGGAGATGAGGCTGGAGAACAAGAGAAGTCGCCTTCCTGCAAGTCTACCCCAAAGTTTTCCAACATATCTGCTACTTGATTTTCATTTCTTCCGACGTGGGAGGGAATAATTAACCACTGAGACTGAAGGATTGAATTTATTATGATCAACCCATTCATGAGTCTCCAACTTGGGGTTATGTTCTCTGGATATGCACCATTTAGGAGATGAGAGAGAAGGCTAATGGAAATCTGTGGATCACCTTTTTCTATAAGGAGGGATAACCCTTGCTCTTTGGCTTCTTGCAAACCTTTGAGCAGTCCACAAATTGTTTTTGCACTATTGGTGTTATGACCGAAATTACTGGATGATATGTGGAGGATCTCTCCTTTGTTGTTGCGAATGGCTACCCCATATCTAGCGGGTCCCAGATTCCCCTTGGAGGCCCCATCAAAATTTATTTTGTGGAAACCTCTTTGTGGAGCCTCCTAGTGGAAGGGGTTGATATTATAAGTGTTTCCTAGAGAGGGAACCGAAAGAGAGGGAGAGAGATTGAGTTTCCAAGAATTGAGTATGATGTACTCATTTTTTAGGCAGTTTATATCCGGATCCATCCAGGGTGCAAGTAGATTGTTTCCTTTATATTGGAGTGGATTTTAGACCAAACTTCTTTCCAGTTCTGAGAGGCATATTTGAATATTCGACGATTATGTTCCTTCTAAATATGGCAAAGAATAAATCCATGAAGAAGCTACTAAATTCTGTTGAGGATGGGAGACTAGAAAATCGACTCTCACCATCCCTTGATTGTTTCCCATATACCTGTATTGTTCCTGTCTGAGGTTCTCATGATGTTGGAACTGTGGTCCCAAAGATGCAAACTATAGGATCATAGATTGAGAAGTTGATTTTGAGTCTTCTCCTCAGTACCACAAAGGTGACACCAAGAGGGTCCTATAAAACCTCTTTTCCTTAAGTTGTCCCAAGTAAGAATTTTTTTGTTCGACGTTAACCAAAGGAAGGTATCAATTTTTGGCCAAATCTTTGCGCCCCAAATGTTTCTCCAAACCTCTTCTTTTGAGAGGGATTTATGCCCTACGCTGAGGAAATAATATCCTTGTATGTTGAAGGTGTCATTGTTGGAGTGACCCCACCTGAGGATGTCCTCCCCTTGTTGGTTGAAGATTCTCCTTGAGTTGAGTTGATCGAGCAATGGTTGAATATTTGTCTCACGGGGGATGTTCAACTCTTCGTGAGTGTTTTTCCATCTGCGCCAGGTCTCTCTTGTATCTTCTAGAATATAGAAGTCAGACAATTTATGGAGGCATGCACCTATTGTTAAGGGAATGAAAGAAATCATAGTGGTATCTTTGTCCATGGATGGAAGTTGTTGCCAGGAATCGCTCCAAAAAAGAGTTGAAGTCCCACCGTGCAATTCCCAGAAAGCATGATCCATTATCAGTCCTTTGTTGTGCCTAGATGCATTCTAGATAAGAAACCCTAGGCTCTAACCGTTCCATCGGATTAGATCCTTTTTCGGTGTGGCTGGCATGTATTTTTTCCTCCATAGGCACGCCCAGACGTCTTGCGACATTTTTAACCATCTCCACCAGATTTTTTCGCTGAGGAATTTATTGAGAAGAGAGGGGTCTCTGAGACTGAGTCCCCCTACGTGCTTTGGTCTGCACACATTTTTCCAACTGACCAGAGCCATTTTGTGCTCTTCTTTGGTTCCATGCTAGAGGAATCCCCTTTGAATATTTCTTAGAGTGTTGAGGATAAAGTTTGGGGTTGTGAGTGCCGAGAAAACATAGATCATGAGGGCTTGTAGGATAGACTTGAAAAGGATGAGGCGACCAAGTAGATTGAGAGAGAAGAAAGACAAAGAGGAAATTTTTCTCCTGAAGCTAGAAAGAAGATTTTCCCATGAGGTATTTCTTAGCAGATTGTCAATCAGGGGGATGCCAAGGTACTTCAAGGGTAGGACGCTATGGGTGAACCCCAAGATTTGTGTGATATGACGTTGGATATGGATGGGTGTATTGAAGAAGAATATTTGGGATTTAGAGAGGTTAAATTCCATGCTTGGAGCCTCATATAAAAGGTTGATCACGGAGCAAATTCAGAGATCTTCTTGGACTGTGGGGATTCCCATTTAGAGGATGTCATCCATGAACTGACTATGCGAAATGGGTGGAGATATCCCATGGGGGGTGAGACCTAAGAGGGAGTGGTATTTGATGGCTACTTTGATGGTTAAACTCAACACTTTCACCATTAAGATGAAGAGAAAGGGATAAAGTGGATCTCCTTGCCTTATTCCTATGGAAGGAGAGAATGGTTTGGAAGGGACGCCATTGACCAGGATTGAGAACAGGGCTGACGAGGTGATATTGACAATCCAGGAGACCCACGAAGGATCAAAACCAAAGGAGAGAAGGTTTGATTCCAAGTAGTTCCATCTCAGTTTATCAAAAGCTTTAGAAAAATCCAATTTTAGAATCATACCTAGAGACTTGCTTGAATGAAGCGAGTGGATTACTTCATGAGCCAGGATGACATTGTCCAGGATCTGTTTGCCTTCCACGTATCCCAATTGTTCCGGAGAGATGGTGAACAGTAGGATGGGTTTAAGATACTTAGTGATGATCTTCGTAAGAATTTTATAGATCACATTGCAGAGTGTAATGGGTCAAAAGTGAGAAGGGGAGGTGACTTTGTTTTCTTTTGGAATGATAGTGATAAAGGTGGTGTTTAGGGATTGTAGTAAACCCATCTGGCCCAGGGTATTTTCCAAGAGGAGTGTCCCTGAGGGCTTGATATACTTCTTCTTGAGTGATAGGACTAATTAAGACCTCGTTCTTCTCTTTCGTGACCTCCTTTGGAATTTGCTTGAGGATAGTGTCAATCGCATGGGAGCGATCTATAGGGGGTTCTGTAAGAAGGTTCTTGTAGTAAGAGAGTAATTCCTTTTCTATGTCTACGTGTTGTTGGATCTCCAAGCCTTGGTCCGAAACAAGGTGAGCGATGTGATTTGTGTGACGACGTTGAACCATCGATCTATGGAAAAATCTAGTATTTGTTTCCCTTCTTTGAGCCATTGGATGTGAGATTTCTATCTCCACGGGATTTCTTCATGTGCCCGTGTTTCCGCTCATTGGTTGTTCATAAGAGATTCTTCTCCTTTAGTGAATCTATGAGGCCTTGAGTTCTGATTTGTTGTTGAAGGTCTTGAATTTGCTGGTTGAGGATTTCTTGAGCATGAAAGATGTTGCCAAAAGTGGATTTATTCCAAGATTTCAATTGTTTCTTGAGATTTTTTAGCCTTTATTGAAATTTGTACATAGTAGTGCATGTTGGGATTGTTGCTTCTTTCCACCAGAGATTTATGTTGGCTTGAAAGTTTGGGTGTGTCATCCATAATTATTCAAAACAGAAGGGTTTACTGCCTGGGGTGCTATTGATGTTTATCGATAAGAGAATCGGCCAGTGATCAGATACTGGAGTATCGATCACTGTGGCAGTCCAAGCGAGACCATCCAACATGATGGATTTTGAGATTAAGAATCAGCCTAATATGCAAGAGACATGTTGTTTCCTCGAGCATCTATTGGACCAAGTGAAGGGACCATTGTCTATTTCAATGTTAATGAGATTCAACAGACTGACGATTCAGTGGAACTACTCAATGTCATTTCCTAGCCTGTGCATGCCCCCCTTCTTTTCCTCCAATCCTATTATCATGTTGAAATCACCCCCAAGGATCCATCGTTGGTTTTCGATATGAGTGGAAATCCATTCTAAGTGATGGAGGAAGGCTTCCTTGTCTCTTGGGGTTGCAGGGCCATAGACATTCGTGATGAATCCTTGTTTGTTTGAACCAATGAGACAAAAGGAGGTTGTGATGGTCCAGTTGGAGGTAAAAAACCCTTCCATCAGTACCGTGGTAGGGTTCCATAGTATGACGACCCCTCCCGCATCCCCTTTTGCATCGATTTCGACAAGATTAGCTTGTTTCCAACATTTTTTAAGAATTTGAGAAGGTTCCTCTTCCGCGCATTTAGTTTCTTGCAAAAGAAAAATATTTGGTTGTTCCTTCATTACCCTTTCTCAGAGAAAGCCTTGCTTGCTTCTTGCATTGAGACCCCTTATATTCTAGGATATCATATTCATGAGGATGAGGAGGTTTGGAGGGGAGGAAATCTATCCGAGATCAAATGGATCTGGCCCGAGTTCACTAGGAAATTGCCCACATCTTGAATGAGTTGATGTTTTGGTTTTTTGCCTCTTTTTTTCTCCTCTTTTGTGGATTTTCACTGATCTTTCGAGATTCCCTTTTATATTCTGAGATTTGAATCAGCACGGGATAATCCTCTTGCTGTAGAGTTGAGGAAAACTTTGTGGACTTTGCGTAGCTGATCTAAAGGTATAGTGTAAAGTTGTTGTTTTTGGTAGGCTTGTTCGAGGTGTGCCATATATATTCATGCCAGCTCCTGGTCTTCTAGATCTATGTGAGGGTCTCTTATTTCTTGTCCAAAATTTTCAGGTAGGGATTTCTCTGAGATGGGGATTTGAGTAGATCTAGGGGCGAAGGGGACGGGGTATGGAGAGCCCTAGACTGGCACTGGGATTGAGGTATTTGTTAGGGGCTCGGAGGGAATGGTGGGATTTTCTGACGGGGTCTACAAGGCTTCGAAAGAGTTTTTGGTTGAGGGT